>VTPC01002316.1:0-154092 GCA_011009095.1 Ignelater luminosus
AATGGATTAATTAAAGAAACCAGAAACCTTAAATACAAACAAAATCTTTAAACATTATTAATTTAATTACTCTTGATCAATTACGTAATGTGGGAAATAATGCAGGGTTCATTTCATATTTGTCGTCTGCTAAATTAAAAAGAAAGCACAAGTTTGTTATTTATAGAAATATTGAACTTCTTTCGCAACAAAACAAATTAAATGATAGTATAATTGATAATGAAAACGGCAACAGCCAATAAAATGTGAAATAGCGAAAAAGGTGATTTGCAGGTGTTTATCTAAACGCAAAGCAAGTTATTTAATTTAGTCTACGTGAAATCGCTCCTATGCGGCTGTTTCTGCATTACGTCTCTACGAGTTATAAAAATTATTCTTGGTACATTTTAATTAATTGTGTTTGTTTTTGTGTGGTGTTTGTGGTATAATTTTAACAAATTATATTAAAACCATTTATACTTTTAAACGGTAAATAAAAAATCGTGGTATACGAGGATACGGACACTTACCTAATAATTACCTAGGCACCTAATATTATTATTATGTAAAAATGTGGAAAAGATCCAAATCTGTAATTCTTTCTATTAGAATTCCGAGTAGAATTATTCTAATCACAATATCTAAATCAAAATTTGGAAATTTTAGTTTCAGATAATTATTATTGTTACCATACCTACTTATTAGTGCAAAATTTATGTGCAGATTCAAAATTAAAACCAAAATTTTAATACATGGATTCTTAGTCCATTCGATTTAAACAGTTTTCATGACTTCAGCAAAGCTTAGATAAAAACACAGAAATGTCCTGCTTTATGTACATTTCGTAATTTCATACCTTAAATTAACATAATAAAGAAGTGTGATTCTTATAAGATGTCTTGGACTATTGGATTAATTATGGTCACTCGAAACGTCCACAAATCAAAGGTAAGTGTTTCTGGCTATAAACATTATACAGAGGGAGTATTATACAGGGTGGTCCAAGATTCCACTCTAGTGAGATGATAGCTTTATGTTAGGAGATAGAAACAAATTGAGAGCAGAAAGCGACATAGTGCTTCTGGAAGCATAACCTAAAAATATTCTGAACTACACAGGGCGTTCGACTTGTTTGTGGCAGTATCTTACTTTATTTTTTCAAATAGAACACCCTGTATATTACTTAATTTCTGGATTTCCTATTACATCTAAATTCATTTTTATTAACCATATGTTTGGTTTAAATTGCGCCGTTTTCGAGATATTATTTCTTTGAAAAAATTTAGATTTACATTGTTTTAAGAATTTTGAGATATCTCTGGAACTAAACAGGATAGGAAGATACGGTTTGGTCATCGTGTTAAATATGGGCTGTTACATCAATTGTGCTGCAAATTACTTTCCTAAAGATTACTAGGGTCTCATTGTGGATCATTGAAAATGAAGATCTTCAATCATGGATAACTTGATATTTTTAAATAGAACGATATGAAAACTTTTATATAATCAGACGCATAATTTAATTTTTTTTCGTTTTTATTTAATGGTCTTTGGGTGTATCTGCGCTGGTTTAAGCGTTATTTTTATAAAAACGTTAATTTTGTTAATTTAAATAACCACATTTAGTAAAGAGGGCTGTGCTAAAAACAGTAGTTGCAACTAAAATTCCAATTATGCATATGTACATGAACAGTTTTATTTTTTTGCGTTATGAATAAAACAAAAAAAAACAGAACTCTATCAATTTTTAACAGAACAGTACCTACTATTGCATTACATCTTGCAGGTCATCTTATAGGGTCATGACGACTATACGTAGTATTAAGATGGTTTGTAACGTGACGAATGCGCTGGTGCGCATTGATTTTAGGCATTTATTTATTAGGGCAAAATATAATTGGAAGGATGCGACTTTTCACACGTATTTTAAGAATACCCGCATTCAAAAATTAATTGCTAAAAAAGTATTCATCCGAAAAAGACGACACTTACGTATATGAAAGAGTGGACCTTATGTAACATTTTAATCCAGTTATCCTGCTATTTTGTTATTTAAGAAAAAGTTTTAATGAAAAATCGTGCCCCACTCCAGTTCGCTTTCTTTCTCATAGTTTATCTCCAAGCTGAAGGCTCGTGAAGAAATGGTTGGTTGTTATCCCAAAACCTCCAGGTAAATATTCAGCCAGGTCTAAAACAATTCGTTCCCCCTAGTTATTTTCTGGTTTATCGTCCGTCTTGTCCTGGAAAATATCATTGTTAAGTACACAAGAAATTTGCCTAATAATCATATAGGGTGATTCAAAAGGTGTAGACACAACTCTAGCAGCTCATAAGACAGGTGATTTGGAGTAAAAAACCATAACACACCCATATCCAATTCTCAAAGGTTACTGAGATAATGAGGAAAAAGTGACTGCAGATTACGTCTAGTTGCCATTGCAAATTCTGTCAAACAATTCGTGGATAGTAAATTGCTTTAGTTATCTTTGTGTTTTGTGTCAGATAGTGTAGTTGTTGTTATTATTATCATTAGTAGTTAATAATAGTATACTAATCTAGAAAATGCTGATACGCATTTTATTTATTGAATGCGTGGTGAAAATGCAGCTGCTGCAGCTGAAGAAATCTACGCGAAGGAGGCAATATCGCTTGAGAAAATATTTTCCGTTGGTTGCTAAATGCCATTGGCGACACCCCAAATTTCTTTCTTTTGTGGGCTGACTAAGTCCATACACGGATATCAGAAAATCCACATGGAGTTCGGGAAACCAGATTTCAACAGCAATCTATCGTAGCATAAATGTAGGGGCTGGTATCATTGATGGTCACTTAATTGGACCCTATATTGTGCAACATCGTTTTAATGCTCAAGACTACCTAAGAGTTTCTCCAAGATACTCTGCCTATTCTTATGGAAAATGAACCTCTGGCTCTACGAAGGAACGTGTGGTTTCGGCAAGATGGGGCTCCTATTCATACTGCAGGTTGTTTACTGGACTAAAGTTCATTAAACTTTTACCTATGGGGTTGTTCGAAAGAAACAGTCTACTCTATTCCAATCGAAAGCCAAGAACATTTAATAAATCGACTTCATCAAGTACTGCAGGAATTCGTCAACGGCCCGAGCAGTTGCGCAATGCACAGAATTCACTTGTTCGTCGATGTGAAGCTTGCATACATTACAATGACAACCAAGTTGAACAATCATTGTGATTTTTATTTGTTTTCTTATTGTTTTATGTTAGCTACGTAGTTTTTAAGATTTAGTATATAAAACATTTTTCCTCATTATCTCAGCAATCCTTGAAACTCGGACATGTTGTACACTATAGCTTTTACTCCAAATCACCTGTCTAATGAGCCCCTAGAGTTATGTCCACACCTTCTAAATCACCCTGTATTTTTACCTAAATATACTTGCATGTTGAAGAATCACAATCCGCGAGTGCCGAGATTTTTAACCCGTATGTCTTTGGATTACCTTTTATGTATAAGTGGAATGGTGGTCTATCTCGGTACAGCACGAGTTGTTCATCTGTGTACAAATGTAGACCAGGATTGAAAGAAGTTTTACAGTTGGACACTAATATTTCAAATATTTCTCTAACTGGAGCTATTTTCTCGTTCCTTGTCTTATTTCTAAATTAGTAAAACGTAAGAATTTGGTTAAGACATTGTATTTAACACGAAATATACTAGCAAGAATAATTGACTGACAATAAGTAGGATCACTACACTATAGCATTTCGATAAGTTCGTTACTTTTAGAGCCCCAAATGTGAGTAATGGTCAATATAAGCTTCAATTCCAAGTCTATAGTTGTGGGTTATATTTATTTTATCGGGGTTCGCGGCATTCCATTTGTCAAAGAAGTTTGTATGTAAAAATGCTTCCTTAATATAAGAGATTCTTGAACTATAACATGTAAATTATTTTCTGAATAAATATTTGCTTGAGATCTCCTTAGCTTTCTATTCAACGGAAATTTCGACCACGTCGCGTGGTGCCATGTTTAGCTGTATAAATAAGACCATCTACATGAAGTTTCTTTGGATTTTCTTCTTCGGAATTATAGCTACCGCGAATTTCGTCAGGTTCTCCACTTTCAGATGATAGCTGATCGTCAGGGTCTATATCGCTCGCCTTGCCGGAAAGGTGATTTTATTGTTGCCCAAGTAGATTTAGCAAATAATTGAATAAACATCTCATTTGCCCACCACTATGCAATTAAGTAAACATGCAAATGTAGGAAAGAAAGAAGGAAACCCTGTTTACACCCAATTTCAAAAAGTGGACCATTTCGTTTTCTTCATTTCTTTGTGAAACATCAAACAACAACTTCTATGTTTTACTAGTTGCACTTGGTGCTTTTACCAAGTTTACACTTGCACAAAGCCAATAAATAATTGGATGCTTTTAATGAAATTCTATGAGAACCCAGTATGTAGGGTGACCAAATCTGTTCTGGTCAAAAATTGGATACAGTAATTATAGAATCGATGTGATTCAAAAAATACTTATCATAATATTGAAACAGAAAAATATGAATAAAACTATAAGAAAGAATGATGGCATTTAGTTTGACAAAAATTTTCTGCCTGCATTACAATGAAGAAATTTTTATATAGGTATCAAAGACTTAAATACCAGTATCAGACTGGCGTGGGGAACTAAGAGTCTAGAGACTTCAGGACTAAATCAGAGTGCAGACTAAGCAGGGCTGAAATTCAAAATCCCAACCTTTTGCCAGGTCAGGAAATAAGTAATTCAATATTTTGTCACCACATAGGGGACCAAATTGGGCCAGTCTGAGTTTCAAATAAGTTTTAAAATGAAATTAAAAAAATTAATTGATCTTGTTCAGAAGGATTAAAGAAATTCTAATGTATCGATAAGACTGGCGGAAGAAGTATTTTTAGTTTTCGAGGAAAATAAAAGATAAAAGATAATAACAAGAAAAGAAGTTTAATCTACTTCACTTGCAAAAAAGTCACCTGCCATCGGACATAATTTCAAAAGTCGAGTCTGGTAACCCTACCAGTATAAATAAATACAGATAGAGGAAATGGCTAATGTTTGTAAAAAGAAAGATATTCATACAAAACACAACAGCAAGTCCAAGAAGTAATGGACAAGACGAAAAATTTAATGCAACAATTTCTGGTTCACTAACAACTACCATTGGCAATGACTATTATAAGCTATTATGCATCAAGCATCAAACCCAAACATATGTATTGTTTAATTGGTCCTGTGAGACATTATTTTATAATAGTTTTAGCATTTGACATTATGCTTTATGTTTACAATTTGAGTTCATCTATTATCTGAATAGAATTATTCATCTTTTTAATAAACTTGTAGTTTTGTTTTTAATAATATTTACATTACAAAATAAATTTTGCTACAAATCAGTTTATAACTATTATTGCTACCTACTAGCACTTTTTACTTTTAGCTTTTGTTCAGAAAGAATAGGATTATAGCTTCATTAAGTACAACAAAAGAAGTTTACAAGGTTGCTGATGGCCAGAAAACGCCCCCACCCCAGCAGCATTTGTAAAAGAGGTTGCCCAAGACCTAAAAATGTTTTATTATTTTCTATAATTTGATTTTGTTTTGCGTGCAAATTGTGTTCTACACATAAATTATAGTGACTTTCTCCATTTGATGTAACATGCTCAGACAAGGCAAAATATAGGAATGGGTGCTTTTTTCTTAATTTCCAACTGATAGTGAAGTTATTTGCTTGCTAATTTAAGATAATCAATGCTAATAAATATGATTACAGAACTATATAATTTCTAATTTTTCTCACCATCGTCGCCATAAAAGTATTGATGAGTTAAATAACCGTGTGGATTGATATCACTCTAAAAGTGAAACATCAAGTTTGTATCTGGTTGCAAAATTTGAGGAAATTTCAGTCTGTAATGTTCTCCCTGAAAGTACTAAATACAACCCTTAAACAAAATAACATTATTTGGGTGTCAGACTCTTTGTTTTAAGTAGATATGCATATTATTCATCCTTGTTTTAGAGACAATGATTCATTGCTTTCCTAATTAACCCAAGTTCAATATGTACTCTGATTTTACATCAGTAAAAATGAAATCTTCAGAAGTCTTAAACATTCATATTTATTTACAAAAATCAAAATTACAATACAAATAAAAAAGAATTGCTGGCTATGTACATTATTGAAATTAAAACTATATTTTAAAGTTTATTCTGTAGTCTTACATTTACAAGTCTTTTAAACTTATTTACAAAATAATACAATACAAAAAATATATAAAAAATTTCCATATTTCAAATATAAAATTCAATAATAGTTCGCTGTATTATTAAAACCATTTTATAATATATTTATGCTTTTGAGATCAATTGTTCTTTTTCACTTCTTGCTCTTTTTTTTTGATTTCGTTTACTTCTCCTTGAAATCTTCAATTAGAAAAAATTGTATTTATTATTGAAATGAGTATAACTACTTAAATCCGTTTTTAATGCTTGATTGGAATTTAAAACCACAAAAATCCTAAACTTACCAATGATAATATTCTCTCATTAAAAAGTTTATGAATTAATTGTAGGTTAAAATCAGTTTTTAACAGTCCTATAAATTCAGTTTGAATCAAATTGTTTACTAATCTAAACTTTACATAATTCATTATAAAGCGTTAACAATTTACTGTAAATATACCCACCCAGTGAACAATAATATTATTGTAAAGTTTATATTGATCACATATGCATTATACAGTTTGAAATTTATGCAATAAGATCTAATAGAACTTAAATGGATAATAACTGAGATCCTTCCAAATTAAGTTAAAATTATAACATAATTTAAGTAGTCATACAGTATGTTAAAACTATACCACCAAGCACACAATGAAAATATAAAATTCAACATAGAAAAATACATATTTAAATTTAAATATACACATGAATAAATACAGAATTTCTTTATAATTTCTCAAAACCTTTCATCATTTTAAGATTTGGCACAACTAAAATATACTTTATGTACTTTAAAAATAAGTACAAATTTATAATATTTTTATCTGCACACTAAACATGCAATGTACAAATAAAAATATGAAATAAACTAATAAATAAATACAAAAAGTAAATGAAAGATTTTGAAAAAACCAATTATTTAAGTAGACACAAAAATCTCCAACAAACATAGAAACAAATTAAAATTGCATCAGTGTAGCACAACAATTAGTACTTATTGCAAATCTCATCACAATTTGAAGAATAAAATAGTCTCATATATTGCTATAAGGCAGGAATTAATTACCTGCACTTCTAATTATTTTTTCTTAATTTGTTTGCCTCAATAAATTTGGCATTATAGTATAAATGGCAAATAACATCCTATCACTTTTAAATTACTTCAATTAATTATTCAGTTCAGTTTATTAATACCATCGAACACAACAAATATTTAAATAACATGTACGTGCAGAAAAATTAAAACTGTTCATCATCATCAGGTACACGAAGAAAAAATTCGACGATTAATATTATTATTATTTACGAAAAATGAAATGCAAAAATTGATGCTTTCACACATTAACGATGAAATATATTTTATTTCTTTGAAGCACTTATGAGTCACGCAAACACGTATTAGAGGGATGACACTTAAAAAATGTTTTAAAGAATTATTACTTAGTAATAAAATAATGATAATTCACTTTCACACAATGATTTCACGAATAACTCTCCTCGTCCGAGAATTTGGTGTAGAATAACCACTTTCCAAACTTTCTTCATAGCTAAGAGACATATGTTGGGGCGGTTTCTCATCTTCCATTTGTTCTAAGTATGGATCCGGAAGGCCACTTACATCATGATAGGGTGAATCTAGAAAATTAAAAGCACATAAATATGAAGTTTCACTCGTTAACTCTTCTTATTGAATATATTCTTAACTGTATCTTTAGCCTTTAGGAGTTAACATAGGAAAAATAGCCTATTAAGCGCTGGGTAAGTCTTTTAAATTTTTTATAATTTTATAACCTCATTTTATGTAAATTACAATCTTCTTTGTCTCCAAATAATATCAAAAACAATACAAATACAATCTGTAAATTAATCTTAATTAAATGGATAAAATCTGAAAACTTTTACTGTGTTAAAAATCATCTATGACAGATTATTCTTGAAGAATTTTATGATAATATCAGTTTGTTGTGTGCTTTTCAATAATATAAGCTAATTTATGTAGTAAAATAATCTTAATAGCCTTTGTAGCATTTAATTATGGTAATAAATAGGAAATGGATTTTATGCAAAATACACTTTTAGTTCTGCATATCTACAAGCTTTCTTGATAATATGTTATTCCAATCACTACATGCATAATTTGTCTTGACATACCAGGTTGGTTTAAACATAGATCTTTTATCTTAATTTAGTATGAGATTAATATAAAATTCTGCATGTGCACTAGCAGTTATTAGTATTTTTAGTTTTATTTATTTATTTATTTATTCATGTACCATAGTAAATTAACATCCTGGTCATTACAATTCCGTAGTTATTATTATCATCAACTGCTTGTTATGCTTCATAAGTAGTAACACCAGGCTTTTTCTCTGAACCAAAGGTGTTAACTATCATTTGTACCTACTATTAAATGCAATTGCAAATAATATCAGTGATGAATAGTATACATTATTGCCTTCTTCATTACTCATGTATTCAGACTGTTAACTACTATAACTGGTATTGGTACATAAACCTTTTGAAGTCGGTAGATGTCTTTCAACTCAGTCACAAACAGTTAATACATTTATTGTTTCTATTCTTACTAAGAAATATTGTTAAGTAGGTACATCTATAGGTATGCTTTGCAGTCAAAGAAGAGAAGCTTGGGCATCATCATCAACACATTTTTGCAATTTGATTGTGCAGTGCTTGCTGTCGCTGTAGATTATAATTAGATGCTTGCATTTCTACTAGATTCTTTTAGCTAGAGCTTGATGCTTGATTGCAACAAAGTAATGTCATTTTTTTGTATTTCTGGATAGCCCTTAGATGTAAGAACTTTGCATGTAATATACAGCAATATCAATTCTATGGCTTCTCACAGAGCTTTGTTCAAAGCTATTCAGTTGAACGTTTAAGATCAATATGTTTGTCACTATTACTTCTGTTTATGTAACTATATTTCCTGAGCCGTTTTTCTTAGGCATCGCATATTGTTTCCATATCAATAGTATGCCTTCCATGATTACATAGGAAATATAATTTCTTTATGAAGCTTCAAGGGTAAAAATTTGATGTTTTGAAGCATCAATTGAGAAACCCTGGCAATTTAAGCAGTCATTAAATAACTGTTTGTAAGTTTCGTACAAGGTATTCCTTTAGAAATTCTGTATATAGTAAATATAGAATCTGTCTCTTTCCAGTTTTGAACCTTCTTTATGACTAACTTGACATTGCTGTTACAGTTTGCCCAATCACTGTACTGTTTGGTTGCCCAATATCTGTTAATTCTTTAGTGTTAAGTAGTAGATCTTCTGGTTGAAATGAAGCATCTTCTCTTGATAGTTTTAGTTCAAATGAAGAGCATCTCATTAGCTTCATTTGGTTGTTTTCTGTTTCTGATCTAATTTCACTTTTATTTTCACATTACTAAAACTTTCTTCTTGTGGCTGATGTATCTCCTGCATCTGCTTCACTGAGATTGTTTCTATTTAATTCTCATTTTACTAATGGGCAACACTACTGCTGAGGAAACATTCTATTACTGAAGAGTCCATATTCATTTAATTGCTATGTTTGGGAACATTATCTTTTTACATCCTTCTGTCTTCCTTTTCACATTATAGATGTCTAAGATTCCTCTGAAGTTTCAGGCCTAAGCCATGACCAACTAGTTTCAATTTGCCATTGTTTCATTTGTCAGAGTTTTGTCTTCTCAAAATTTACAGAGCTGACTGAATTAACTAGAGTTGTCAACTTTCAAAGCCCAAAGAGCCCATGATAAATTACTATACTCAATATGTCTTGCAATCATAGGTGACCATAAACATTTATAAATCAGCTTCAATCAGTTTCTAGATATTCTTCTTCAAACTTCTAAAAGATAATTTTTTTGATTAATGTTTTCAAATGTTAACATTGCATCTGGACAACCCTTCTATTACCGTTATCACTTTTAATAAAACAGCTAGCACCAAACTCACTTTTAAAAGGCATTAATAGCATTACTTATCAAGAAAAAACTTAATTATCATACTTTTACATCTTTCGTCGCCTACTCGATCCTATTTAATAACCACTAGGTATAAATCATTTTACAATCTCAGTAGGTTTATTTAACACTTTAGTTATTACTTTTACAGCCTTGAAATTCAATTTTTACTACATAACAAGTCTCTTGTACAAAATAATAATCAATTTCTTACCTATATGTTGATCAACTCGTTTCTTAGGTTTATGTACAGCTGCGTAAGGATCGTTACAATATTCTTGCCTAGATGGATTGTTACTATTCCTCATGTAGTCGTCGCCGTGATTACTCTGTGTGGTAATATGAGGATAATGTGCATAATCATCAACAGCTCCATATCCACCATGAGTAATTGGATCATAACCGTATGAGTTTTGACGATCTATATGAGCATTTTGTAATTGATTCGTTGAATTGTTAGCAGCGGCTGCCATTTTCATCTGCCACAAAGAATCTTGAGAGTTTACGCTGCCGCCATTATTGGAATTGGAATAATTAGAATCCATATAACCCATATTGGCCCCTTAAAAGTAAAGTTATTACATTAAAAATACAAAAAAGCACAAGAAACTTGATTAACTTACATTCCCCATTATTAATATTTTGATGAGATTGCATATTTGGATTGGGAACATAACCATAACCATTTTGAGAAGCGTATACTGAATTTTTTGGATCTTCCATAGCTAAAGCTAAATCTAAAGAATGTTCTAAAGCTTTGTTTTCCATGCCCGTCGACGGATAATATGGTGGAGGCGCTTGATTTTGTTGTGTCATAATTGTAGGTCTCACAGAATCCATTTCATAATCTTTAGATTGAGTTTTCTTTGTTTGATTTCTCTTACATCTGCAGAACATGAATAAGAGGACAACAAACAAAATGCACACAATGCAGCACACCACAATAGCTATAAACGTAGGTGTTGTTACAGTTGGTGCTTCTTTTATATCAGCTGGACCCACTAGAAATAAATTTTTATGAATAAAAATTCCAAAAATAAAACGAGATTCAAACTTACATTCAGCTTCAACAGATTCTCCACAATGTTCTGGATGCATTCTTAAACATAATTTCACCTTCACCCTAATATTAAAGTCATCCCCAACGCCAATAGGTTCTTCATCAATTAGAGACCTTCCCATTCCCTTGTGGTGTCTTGAACCCATCTGATCCAAGACTGCTTCCTTATAAGTAGGGGTGAGACCCGAAACGTGTAAAGAAAGGTTATCTACGACTTGCCAAGGTAAATTATCATTGCTAATAGTTTCAACAACGGCAACAAGTGGAAGGCACGTTGCTGGTATATTTATTGATAAAGCATGAGTTGCTGGATCATAAGCAACTCTTTGCGGCAGAGGTATTCTATCAACTCGCGTTGAAACGGCAATTTCTTGCGAATTTTCACTATTACCCTTAATATTTAAAGCTTTAATCTGAAATAAAACGTCAATGTTAAATTTTCCTCGGTGTTTCAAACTTAAATAATTTCTTACCTTAAAAACGTAATTTTGATGTTGATCTAAATGTGTTACATTACAAGGAACATTTTGCTGGCAATCAACCTCTGACCAATCAGCAGATCTGGTTATCATGCCACATCCTTCAATTAGCACATCGTCATTACTAGGAACTTTTTTATAAGACACGAAATATTTTGTGTTATAAATTCCTCCATTGAAACCAGGCTCCCAATTTAGCGTAACAAAATTGTGTCCCGTATGTAAAGCGGATAATTTAGTAGGTTTTTCGGGCGCTCCTTTGGGTTGAAGGCGGATTTTAGCTTCAATACTGCCTAAATTATTAATGACCTGGCAGTTATATTCTCCGTAATCTTGTTGTTTAATGTTGGAAATTTTAAGAATGCTTGTGTACATGTCGTTATCATCAACGTTAGTGTTGATAATGTAATGTCCTTCTGATGATGAAAGCAGGGGTGCAGAATTTAAACTGTAATACCACTTAAATTCTGGCTTGGGATAAGCTTGTATTTTACACACGACTTCCGCCGTTTCATGGAGATCATACGCGACTTTATTGTACTGATGTAAAATAATCGGTTCATCTGTTAAATAAAGAAAAAAATTAATCTCACGTGTTATTAAATTGGTTCAAGACAATTTTACTTACGTTCAATTCTTAAATGCATGCTGGATTCGGCTCGTCTAACTTCATTTTCAAAAACGCAAGTGTAGACACCCCTGTCTGATGGGAGTAGTTCGTTTCCGTTAGGCCTGGCTTTTCCACTAAATCTAAGAACGCTCTGAACACTGACGGCGCCGTTACTAATTTCCATCATTTCAGTCTTTACTTCATACATATTAACATCCGCAGTAAGTTCCTCGTCATTCTTTAGCCATTTAACTATCGGTTTTGGTTTTCCTTTAGCGCTACAAGCTACGGAAAAGTTAGGATCGCCAACTCTTTTAGTTTCCAATGGTTTTAATTTGTATTTGAAGCTAGGTGGTTGATGAACTTCTAAATTTACGGAAGCTACTTCTCCATGACCTAATTCATTAGTAGCTTGGCAGTAATAAACCCCTTCGCTGTTCAAGTTAACATTGGGGATAGTATATTTTGTGCCTGTGGCTAAAACCGTTTGTTGTCCATCGAGTCCAGGTCTGAACCACCTGTATTGCGGAGCGGGCCAACCTGGAGGAGTTGCGGTGCAAGTTAAAGTAACCGGAGAGCCTTCCGTTGCAATAGGTTTATCTGGCATAATTCTAGCCCTTCCGGGCTTATGTCGTATAAGGAGTGCAATAGAGGCATTTCCAATCTTCTCACTCCTCCGGATCGGTAAAGAACTGGGGGTAATTATATTAACTGCTCTGCAAACATAAGTGCCAGAATGTTCAGCAGTAACGTGGCTTAACCTCAAAGTATCGCCAGACTGCCTAAAATCCGGTTTTCCATCTTTAATCCATTCAATTGTTGTAGGGCTCGGATTTGAACTGATATTACATTTAATTGAAACGGCCTCACCCTCTTCCGCTTCTTGAGTTTTGGCCTCGAGGGTAACCACTGGCGCGTATAAAACGTCCAGGATGATTTCCTTCTCGCCAACTTTACCGAGCCCGTTATCCGCACTGCAGGTGTACTTTCCTGCATCCTGAATGCTAACGCGGTGAAGAACGTGGCTATTGGATGTGCTAATGAAACGACCGTTCCGTGTCCAGCGGACGGTGGTGACTTTGGGTTTTGCGTCCACAGAACATTGCAATGTAGCGGAAGAGTCGCGTTCTACCCTTAGTGGATTTTCTGGGCCGACTTCTACGCGAGGGAAATCTAAAATTAAATTGAATTCATTATTATAAATCGCATTTTAACGAAATTCGACTTCAATGTTTATTGCTGTAACGGGACAACTCAAATGGCGGGGCTTAACCGGGATCAGAAATCTAAAATAAAAACTTATTTTGTTTGGGTGGTAATGTCGTAAATTTAAATAACGACCAGTGTTTGAGGTTTTAATTAACTCTAAAAATAAAGTGTATTTGAGTTTTTAAATTCTTTTTGTGTTTTATAAAAATAAATCTTGCCCGCTCTAGTGTGATATAAATTATGGATTTGTAGCAATTAAGGTAGATCTGGTAGATAGTAGTTGAGCGTTTATAAAAATTATTTTAGATACGTAGGATAAACAAATAATTGAAGTTGAAAGATTCTATTGCAGTCTGGTGTAAACAGAAGAGATAAACAACTGTATCCGGCAGACGCATCATCTAACTGGGAATATACCAGATGTTGTCTTTCATTTCTGTAAAAAGCGTTAATGTTTATAGCGTGTCTAGTGCAAGATTACCCCAGAATTCTATTAGTCCAGCAGCCGACAACCTAACCAAGTTAATCCCTCTATACTTGATTTTGTTTGGACATAGTTTCCGCTAAAAACATTCGCGTACAAGACCAGGTTTTGCAAAAGAAAATAAATTTGCTAGACTTTTTATTGTTTATATTCTGCATATTACAGTTTGCGTTAGATGAATTTACAAACATTTTAAAAAGACGTTAATAAATCATAACTCCAGCGGACGATATACGGCTGGATTAACTAGACTAAAATCCTTTCAACATATTCTATTAATAGGCAAAGCTTAAATGTCAACACCATTTAATGAATTTCTGTTTCAAGGATAACATATTGCAAATGTGTAACAGTAAAATTGACTAACACGTACAACAAAGAGACACATATTACATACACATGTGTATAACATATGCAAGGCAGTAAGACCAATAAGTAATTGCATACATTCACTGGCAAATATGATTTATTGTAGCAAAAGACAAATTCTAGAGGGAAATGAAGGAGATTGTTCTGTAAATTGCTATAGATATAACCGGATTACAGGATAATTTCGTTGATAAAACGTAAATCAAAAACATAAATCTTGAAACCTGTGTAATTCCAAAGAGTAATCTTGTATGGCACAAAAAGTTATTATTGCTGTGTAAACTTGAACGAGCTAAAAAAATTACCAAATAATAATTAATTCCAGCTATAAACTGTATACTACGTTGTCAATAAATTTCTATTCAAATATCGGAATGGATTTTAGAAATGATCGGTTTGCATATTTAACAGGCATTCGGTTATGAACTCAATTTTTCAAATTGATTTATGTTTAATCTCTGAAGGATTTGCGTTTTTTGTTAAATTCGTAAACAAATATCGATGATAATTTCCATTTACACAAACTCAAACCGAAGAAAATGTAAACAATTTTGCTTCAGAATCAATTCTGAATTATACATTAATAACATTTATTAAAAATAAAAGGTAAACATGTAATTGAAGCGAAAGAATCGATATAAATCACTAAATTTCTGACACGAGCTTCGTTACAACCAGTAATCAGTGTACGATTTGTTTTATGTTCATAAACATCAAATAAAATTTAAATTTTTATAAAAAGCTGTTGATATTAATGTGGATTTCAGCTAGAATTAATACTGAATAGGTAAATTACTAAATAATATATTGACAGTAGAACTCAAACACCAACACTCCCTTATTTAATAAGAATAACTTACAAAAACTTCCATGTAATTACACAATTATTCTTGACATAGCAAGCAATGGTTTTATTAGTACGTCCGCTTAGTTGTTTTTCTGTACGAGGGCGGTTCAGTAAGTACCCGTGTTTGACGACAGAAGGCGTTCCTGAGGGAAGTTGGTGTTATCATCGTGTGCTGCCATCTATCAAACGACGGTATAACAAATTGCAGACTGATTGATAGGTTAGTTTGGATTTGACAGCCATTTGAGTAAGACGTGTTTCGTGATTTTAGCTAAGATGGAAAAAGAGCAGTATCGTTCGGTAATTCGCTTTCTGTTTTTGGATGGGAAAAAATGCGAGGAGATAAAAGCAAAGTTGGATGCTATTTACGGGAACATTTCGCCATCTATGACCACAGTTAGATATTGGTTCCACGAATTTAAACGTGGGCGAACATCCGTTTTTGATGAGGAGCGACCAGGACGCCCGGCAGACGTGGTTACCGAGGAAATCATTCAAAAAGTCCACGACATGATTCTCGCTGATCGACGAACGAAAGTGCGTGAAGTAACAGAGGCCGTAGGTGTGTCGGCCGGAACGGCAATTAATATTTTACATGATAAGTTGGCGATGAAAAAATTGTCGGCGCGATGGGTGCCGCGATTGCTAACGGTGGACAACAAGCGGATGCGGCTGTTAACTTCGAAGCAGTGTTTGGAGCAATTTAAGCGAAATCCGAAGGAGTTTTTGCGTCGAGTTGTCACCGTTGATGAAACCTGGATTCATCATTACACACCAGAAACTAAGCAACAATCAAAACAATGGATTTCTCCCGGTGAATCTGCTCCAAAGAAGGCGAAGATGGTTCCATCGGACGGAAAGGTTATGGCGATGATTTTTTGGGATGCGAACGGCGTCATCCTCATGGATTTTTTAGAAAAAGGAAGAACGATCACTGGACAATACTACAGTGAGTTATTAGACAGCTTCGACAAAAAATTGAAGGAGACACGGTCGCATTTGGCGAAAAAGAAGGTGCTGTTTCACCACGATAACGCACCAGCACATTCATCCGGAGTTGTCGCCGCCAAACTGCATGAATTGCGTTATGAATTGCTGCCGCATCCCCCGTATTCACCCGATCTGGCTCCCTGCGACTTTTTCTTGTTTCCTAACATGAAGAAATGGCTCGCGGGAAAAAAATTTAGCTCAAACGAGGAAGTCATCGCCGAGATAGAGGCGTATTTTGGAGAGTTCGACAAATCCTATTTTTTGGAGGGGTTAAAAAAATGGCAGGAACGTTGGGAGAAGTGTATATTTCTAAAAGGAGACTATGTTGGAAAATAAAAAAAAAATTTTTGAAAAAAATTGTGTCTTCATTTCTAACACGGGTACTTATTGAACCGCCCTCGTATTCACTTCTGTAATTATAATTTCACCGATTCGCGGACGAAAAAGTCACACGAATGTCAAATGTGTTATGTTCTTTGATAACACTTTGTATTCTAAGCGACTTGAATAATAGCTTCATTATTAACTTGTAAATCATTAGTAACTGCAGTCACCACAGCCTTCCACTTTGCTCGTGCCGAATCGTATTAGGATTTCCTTGATATAGAGGGTTTGACTAATTTGTTGTTCTCTGTTAATTTCTAGTTCCCAGAAAAACAAAACCGATTTGCCACAAAGAGCCCTTAATCACTAGTCTGGTTGTCAATCTATATCAATTGATCTATCGGCAATGTTTTACTTTGTAAACCTATTTACAGGGAATGGCTCTTTTCCCACAATATAAGTAGATGTTTCAAGACCTAAGTTTGCTTTTCTCAAAGCGTTGTCATCTCTCGATCGGTACATTGCTTCTTTTGATTCGATTTTATGACTTAGTCCTAAGTTTCTGTTGAACTAAATGCTGCATAGTCTTGTCATCTAGTTGCCTCATTGTTTTTCATCAAAATCTCAGAATTCTTTTTTTTCTACTCTAACCTCAAAGTAATCCTTGGTTTGAGTTGCTGAATCTTGAAGTTCTTGTCCAGAAAGATCGACATTAACTAAAATATCCACGCGTTTCTTTTGAGTCAACGCATTCTCTTTAAAAATGACATCTCGTTATTTAATTCACTTGTTGTCTTCTTTGTACCAAGTTTAGATTTCATAAAGCGCTGCCGTCTCTGGGTCCATTGCTTCTTTCCAGTCATCTTGTTGATTTTACGACTTTGTCATAAATTTCTATTGAAACAAATGCCGCATAGTTTTGAAGCTTCTGCGGACGTCTAAGTATAGATCGATCACGCAGCTGCCGTTTAGTGATCTCACTGTTCTTTTGGGGATCATCTTCAAGAACATCTTCATCGAAACCTCATACTGGTACTTGGTTTGAGTTGCTAAGTCTTGGAAGCTCTTGCTCAGGAAAATTGACATTAACTAAAATATACATAATATCCTTGTTTAGTAGTTTTGTAATCTATCTAGTTTGCTTGTTTTCTTTGCACCAAAATCAGTATTATTCATCAAAAAACAGTCTCCGGACGCCTAAGTGTAGACCGATCACGCAGCTATCATCTAATTTCTCATTGCTCTTTTGGAAATTAGCTTCAGGAACATCTTCGTCAAAACCCCAGAATTGTTTTTCTTCAGTTTGCTTGCTAACCTCAGACTGGCCCTTGGTCTAAATTGTTGAGTCTTGGAAGTTCTTGCTCAGGAAGATTAGAAATATACACGCCCTTCTTTTAAACCAATGCCTTCTTTTCAAAAATGACACTAAAATCGATATTATTCAGCAAAATTCATTTGATAGCCTTTCGGCCCATTTCTTTCTTTCGTTATCTTGGAACATGCAAACATCAAGTTTCTTACTATAACACAACCCATATGGACACTAAAAGGTCCTGTTGGATTCAGTATGTACGATTCTGATTTTATCATTTCGGCCTAAAGTTTTTGTGGAATATTTCCTTGGGCGTGTACTAACTGTTTCGACGACAGTACCATCTTCTCTTTCACTGCAGCCATTTTGACGTGAAATAATGGCACAGTAAGACGCTGAATAATTCTTTCCTTCTGAAGAATGTTTTTAACTCGTTTGTTTTCAAACTCGGCTCCATTGTTATTCAAGACTTCCTTAATAACACAGGATGCCTAACAATATAAGAAAATTCAATTCCTTGATCTTTCTAGGTTTTGACAGCAGTTACGATTGTGATATTATTTATGGTAGCTGGCAGGGATGTTGACATAAAACAAACCAGGCCAAAAACTTCTAATTTGTGTCTTCCGATCTTCCGTGGTTCTTTAAGTTGGATCTTGAAAAAGTGAAATGAGTGTAGTAAACCACAGTCGGGATATTCATTCTGATTTTGGTGCCTTTCCGTCTGCTATTCATCTTCGTCATTTTTTAATCTCACAATCAAACTTTTTTGTAATAATTGCAGATAATTTCTGTTTTCGCTTTGAAGAATCAACCTTCTTGAGGTACAGATTCAATTCTTTTGTTCGAAGGAGCATTCTAACAAGTGGAAAATTAGCAAAAGTTCTGTCATTTCTAGACATTCAAGCATCCAACTCAATTTAAAAGAAAAATATTCTTCTGTCCTTTCTGTTCTGCCCATACCTTTTGTAAAGTTTCTTCTAGTATCATAGTTGTCAAACTAGGGAAATGTTCTTAATGCATTTTTATATGCTGTTATTCGTTCGGCAGCAGCATCATCTGGAAGTGCATTAGATGTAATTAAGTTGCCTTCGACAAATACAAATGTTTTGTATTTCCATGCAGCGCAATTCGATTTTCCTTTTCAAATAAATCTTCATTAGAGATATATCTAACCGTTGGAATAGTGCTTAGAAATTATCTTAGGAAAAATACTCCATTAAGCGTTGGTTGAGTCCGATTCATTTGTTATTTTGCACGACTCTCGTATTTTAGTTTTCTGACAATCTGATTTGTCATCTATGACATTGCAATGACTAAGTAGTAGTAGTAGGATACTAAAAACATTGTAATGGGTTTCTTGGTGGAAGTAAAGTTCTGGCTGACAAAAGAGTTGCAACAGCCAAAATACTTAAAATGTAGAATAAACAATCTAAAAAGCCGAAAATATAATTTTGAGTAAAATACTTATGATTGGATAAAATATCAGAATCTAATATATTCGAATAGCAGAAGAAAAACATAACGACCATAACATCTGAAATGCAAAACAGGCGAACAAAAAGATAAAAAAGTGCAATTATGGTTGCTTGGTCTTTGGATTTACAGAAAACAATCAAAGCCAAAATCCATTAAGAACAAATATACGAGTAGGCCAAAAAATTAAGTTTCTTCGAATGAATGACACATTCAAGACTATGTTATGGGGAATGACCAGAAGAAGAATCCAAAAGATTTAACTTTAAACAGACAGTCGAAACGACCAAAATGCTGAACCTTTGCTTGGTAAGATAAAGATTGCATCGGTACTAAAATCGGTTAAAAATACGTAGATATGCGAAAAAAGCAAAAGAAAATAGTTCCAAAAGGAAGAAAGCTAAAGTTCCAATAAAAAAACCATGCTGGAGGAAATGCGATTAAAAATTGGAAAGATTAAATAAATAACATAAACAAAGTGTACTACATGATTTTGAAAGCGATCAATGCCAAAACCTGAGAAATTTAGAAATATGACTTAATATGTCCATCGACCAAGGCTCTCCAAAGTAAAATAATGACCAAACAATCTGGAATTTGGAAATCGAAAAATCAAAGTAGTCGAATTTCTCATGTGTGGATTGCGTTAATAAAACAGAAATTAAATATTTCCCATTTTTTGCAAGATTTTAATTAGCGAATCAAAACAACCATTATACTTAAAATTTCCCGCCAGTAAACTAACGATTTAGCAAACATTCAAATTCAAATTTAGAAACGGGTCATTTTAATGATTGGAGATTAATCTTTAATAAATGTGCCACCATTAACAGTTCGATGTGTAAACAACCCAGAAATAAAAAATGCATCAATACCAACTTAACTCGTAATAAATTCTCGATTTTTCCAACTTCGACACCTAAAAGCTTCTTAAACGCGACGATAACTTTTGAAAATAGAGCACGATTTATGGTTTCCTTACGTAGCAATTTAATATCGACGCGTAATTATGATGTATTTTCTCAACAATTACCTTCCTATCCGTGAGAACTAACATAAGAACAAGTTTTTCTTTAGTTTGCTAGCCATTTTTAGTTAATTAAGAATACAAAAGAATAAATTAGAGAAAAAAAGGTCGTTATATTTAATTATATTTAAGATCTAGAAAGTGCTACTGGAACATAAAACTTAATCTAGATAATACTTCGTTTCAAATAAAATTTTTACCATTAAATGGAAGGGAATAATAAAAATATTGCGGTCGGTATAAATCTTTATAAAATATTGCAGTCTTGAGACAATCAAGATAAGAACAACAAAATTGGAGTGCGTGTGTGGTGCGTCCCGTTATTTATGTTTTAAGTCTATAATTTCATTATTTTGTACATTTTTTGTTTCGCTAATATACCTTAAATGAGATTTGAACATTTCTCGTTTATTATGGAACTTTGTTTTTGTTATTAGAACTCCTGTGACATATACACATAGTTACAAACTGGTAGAACAAATATTTCGAGCATTTTCCGAAGAGAATTAAACTGAAATTAATACGAGTCCATCACGCTAATGATTAAATAAATGGATTAATCCTACTAATTGGAATTCAATAGCATTAGACCTAAATCCGTTAAAGTTTCACAATTAAACACTTTACGATACGACTTAATTTAAATATTCTCAATTTACATTAAAAGAAATTCAAGATTACTTTTCTCACAGCAATACCTAAATGAGAAAAAGAAACGAGTTAAAATGAATTAAATAAGATTAAAATATTGCGCGCATAAAAATCTCTTTTATTATACGAGGGCTAATCGATATGTTTGTAAATTAATCTTTTAGCGTTGTTATTAATAATTTCAAATGAAATGGCTTTTAGAATAAAAGAATAATCTTTCTTTTGCATGCTATCCGCTATTAAATAGATTCGATAGTAAATTGTTTTCCAACATTTATTGATCTACTAATCTTAAGGCTGTCTAGACAAATAGAAATAATTATTTTTCTTGATGGTAGATCGCATTACATTAATTAGTTTATTCCTATTTTGTTTTGTAAAATTTGAAGTGGAACTCCAAACTACTTAGTATTTATAGATATTTGACTCGATTCTTCTAAGACCTCGTATCTCACGAGGCTAAGCAGGCACTTTTCTATTTTTATTTCCATTAACTTATATTTCTCAAACGTGTCTTCAATAAAGTGTCTTCTTTCTGTGTAATTCCCTTAATACACACTTTCTGGAATAACAGCAAATCAGAAATACTTAAGAGCTTTCGGTTCAGAGATAAATTAGGTAGGATATTATACCATGTGGCTAAATCTAAAATCAGATCTTTCGACTCTTTAAGCGAAGTTACAGCAATTTCCTGGACTATTGCTTAAGCTTTGGCCAATGTATCCACTGCTAATAGCTCTTCAAGAATTTCAGTAACCAACATAGTAACTGAATAGAATTCTACTGTGTTGGGTATAAAAATCTAAAGTTCAAATATTATGGTTATACATCAGAACAGAAATAGTATAGTTTTGGCTGGAATTTAGCGTTATATGTCTCAGGTAGCTTCGTGAGTTATTGATAAGATGACAGAGGTAAGCTCCAGGTCGCCTTCTTCGTTACGATTGCCGAAAGAACGACTCCTGCATACCTAGAAAGTAGTTTTCTCTGGCTCACAATAATTGTGATGCCTTTTGTTTATTTAATTTTTCTAATTCATGACTTTAAATCTATGGTGGGATTCTTGCTGCCCTTGTTTATGACAAAACCTCATTTATTTGAACTTTGAACTCTGCTTTGGTCATCTCACGATCACCAAAAATTTCGTACAACTCCAGGGCCTCCCATTTTGGGCATAGCTCCTGGCGTACTTAATTTCTTCTTAAAAATAGGTTCTTGAACGTAACAAATTATTAAATATGAAGATATAATCAAATTATAATTCAAAAACGGTCTTCTCGAGCGACTCAGACTAGCCAAGATGTTCAAGAAATCTGGAATTTGCTATTCTAAAACATGCAGAACTGAACCTGCATGGGAAGATCTTGTATAACTTCAACAAAAATTTCCAGTTTCGCGTTTCAGAACTGTCGACTTGACATTGATTCGCCTCAGAAAACTATAAAGCGAGTTGGGGGACCATTTAGATAAAGTTCAATTCGACCCCGAAAGCTAATTCTGCCCACTACTCGTCTACACTGTTCTGTAGTACCTTAAAGATTATAGAGAATCCTAGAATATTACCTGCTCTCACGTATTCCTTAAACTCAAAGCTTTTTGAGGTCTTGATTACCTACTTGCCTAAAGAATAATTTTAGCTTTGTTGAGCTGATTTTGGTTTTAAGTCTTAAGATTTAATAACATGAAACTGTTTCACTACAAAAGACAGCCCTGTCCGCCAGGGGCTTTTATTGCAAAAAACCTGTTACTTTGGCAAAAGGTCGGTGTCCGTGTCATTTAGTAATGACGAGCCAGGTTGGCCGTCTTTACTCTTGAAGAAAAGACTTTTTGTTATTAACACTTTTCTGCGCCGATCACGCAGCGGTCATCCAGTCGTCTCATTGTTCCAATGATCATTTTCAGGAGCATCTTCATCAAAAATCCCTAAAATTATTTTTCTTCATCCTTACGAGAAATAGGCCTCTACCTGCCCCATCCAGAATTTAATGTTTCATATGCCATTCGTTAGTGCTGCCGTAGAATAGTTATTGTCCAAAAGATTCTAGGGTTCCAGAGATACGCCAGTTGGAGATTATGAATTTTTACCCAAATCGGGTGGATCAAGGAACATAAAAACTAAACTGTCGGGCGTGGTTGAAGCAAATAGGTTGAAACTTGGCATGTGTAGTTGCAGGCTTGAGCCATATCTACGGTATTTATTGTTGATTCTGAGTTGATTCTTCCATTCTTACACTAGTTATGAATTCTCATTTATGCTATAGCCCTAAAATTTTCAAAATTAAGTAAGACAGGAACAGCTTGATTAGGTATGGTTCTGTGTAGTTTATCGTAATCCTCTGGTATGGGGGGTTTCAACTTATGTCTGTCATTTCCCAGACACGTCTAAACTCTAAGATACGAATTTTTGAATTTTACGAATTTTTTTTCCCAAAAATACAACTTTAGGTAGCGTATCTCGGCTACCGTAAGCTTTTGGGCAATAACTACTCTCCAGCAGCACTAGCGAATGGCATATGCAACATTAAATTCTGGGTGAGACAGGCAGAGGCCTATTCCTCATTAGTGTCAACCTCAAGACTGGTCTTCGATTGAAGTTGCCGAGTCTTAAAGTTTTCTGATCTAATAATTAGCTTGTTGTCTTCTTCGCACCAAATTCGGTATCCTTCATCAAAACTCATTTGGTAGTCTTTCAGATCATTTTCTTCCTTCATTATTTTTGGATATGAAGTTTTTTAATGGACCAAGACTCATATGGACATATGCTGGAAATACTAGAAGATCCTGTCCCTGTCCGATTCAGTATGTACGACTCTGATTTTATCATTTCGGTCCATAGCTTTTGTGGAATATTTCCGTGAGCTACTATTGTTTCTAAATCTCGATATTTTCTTTCCGACTGCTCACAAGAGCAGAGCTTCATTACAGAGATAGCTCTGTCCGTGGAAGATTTTTATTATGAAAACTTGTTGCTGTATCATCTAGTAAGGTGAAGAATCCATTGGCGGATTGAGCTAGATCTGTTTACTGATGGGAACATAACTTCTTGTCGTCATTACTTTTTTGGGAAGAGTTGTCTTGTATTGCATTAAAATCGTTTCAAAGAGCAGAATGGATCCTTAAGCGCCTATCGGTCCTTCTCAATTTAAAGGCTTGGTAAGTTACTTCTGATCTGCGTAGGATTTAAAAACATTTAAGCTGAACTGCGATTCGATTCGTTAATTTATCGTCCTTAAGGGCGTTCCAAAAATTTGATACTGAAAAATTGTTGGTGTTGATCTAAATTTGTACGTTTTAAGTACATGGTCTATTTGCTTCGAGACTTAGTTTCGAGCATTCAAGAACATCACAGCAATATTTCGAATAATATTCTAACAGCAAGTAATGGATTGCTGTAGGAAATTCATAATATTCTATTATCACTATGTGATTAAACTTCGAATATTAAGATTAATGGGTGAATGGGGGCCACTGTAGCAGTTTACATACTTGCGTGTGAAAAAAGTCAAATTATTTTAATTGACTTCCTTGTAGAAACCGTTTACTAATGTTTCAATCTATCTAGTTTACACTTTATATTTCTTAGTAATAATTCTCAATCTTAAAATGTTGAATCCAAGATTAATCTAATAAGGAAACAAGATCATAGATTAAACCAAAGAGAACCTTAACGTGTCGTTAAAAATTCTTTAAAAATTTTAGAAAATCAACTGTTGCTATATTCATACCTATTATTCTCTTCTGGTAATTTATAGAATTTTGTATTCACGATTGTAAATAAAAATGTATGTCACAAGCATATTGATTCGACTTAACTAGTATTTACATTATTTTAAAAGTAAACAGAAATAAAACTCTTTTCTCCCTTTAAATATATTTTGTCAGCATGCGATTCATAACGGAAAATGAAATAAAAGCTTGGAAAAAACTTGATAGTTTAACTTTTAAAGACTTGTTAGCGTACTAGCTCATATTATATTGTAGTATATTTTCCACAAGTTCTGCTAACTTTAAAGGATTTGATTACATTTACTTCTGCTCCAAGAGTATTAGGTAATATATCTTTAAGTGTCTGTTTCAGACATGGCCTTTGTTTGGCTAGTTGATGTTCTGGACATTTTGCTAGTTTAAGCGAACTATCGCAATTTAGATAACGAGTCGTCTGTTCTTCTCTTTTGTAAATATTTAAATGTAGGGTGGATTACAAATTTAAATTTGACCTCTTCAAATATGCTTTAGAATTTTGAAATTTAACTTTAATTTGATTCAAAAGGAAAAAGGCCCTTACGCTTGTAACTTATGTTCTGCTGGCTCAAAATTTAATTACTTCCTCCAAGAACACCATTGAAATATAGTATAGGGAAGATTCGCTCGTATGAATCATTATGCATGAATTATGTTACAACACGTATTATACCCAGTACATGTATGTTTCCTGCGTGCCAATTCACTTTCCAAATTTATATGTATGAAAATCAATTTTCTAACACAAAACAACTTTCGTATTAATTCCGCATTTATGTTGATGACGCAGTAAATAATGAAGAAATTCGTGATTAAAATATAGGTATTCGTAAGTCCTTAATATACAGGTTTCCATTTGATTTATTTTTCCACGGCGCTATTCTCCCCAGAAGTAATAAATTTGCTTGGAGTGCCTTACACTAAAATTGTCTGTATCCAACAAAAACTCTGAAAATAACAACAACGTGTTGATTTAAGGTATCGTAAGATCATTTTTATTACTCTTCTGTCTTCTTATTTTAAAAGAACAAATTGAATAATTTCCAAAAAAATTCTCTAAAAGTAAACAATTACGAACTAATATGGAAGAAGGAAATAAAATCAGTTTTACGTCTTCTCTAATTTTATACTTGTTTTCAAAGGAGATTTATGGCCCATGCCGAAAACTATAAAAAAATATATAGTACGTGTGTAGGTTATATTGTTGAAAAACGAACAGAATCTATTGTTTTTTATTAAAAACACGTGTCGTAAACCGTTCCTGAAAAGAAGAAAGGCACTTATTTACAACAAAATCGTTTCCGCATAAAAAACTCGAAAATTTTGGCTCCAATAAATAGTCGAAACATTTTATGCATCGGGTTCATCTCACTCCGGGGAGAAACATAAATAAACAATAAATTTTTCAGAAAGCATGGGCAGTAAAAAAAAACTCCCGAAAAGGATAATAAACAAAAAGAGAACTTACAGTTGACATTAAGAGTTACAGCCGTTTCAAGTTTGGTTCCCTCTGGCATTGCTCGGTTCCAAACCTCGCATCTGAAAATGGCCCCGTCTTCGTCTTTTCCAGGCGTCAATGACAATGTCGCTGTCGTTGGCTGATCTCTTGAACCGCCATTTTTTAAAGCCGCTTCCAAAGGGTATGTTGAACCTTGAAAAGAAAAAAATTAAATTAATGTCGATGATTAATTGCCTAGTAGTTTACTATTGTGAATACACCTAAAAATATCCCTTTCATGCTTTTTGTATCAACATTTCTCCCTTTCGAATGGTTGCGTGTAGATCAGTAGGGAAAAATTAATGCTCCGTGAAGTGCTGTTCCTCAGTTGCTCGGGTTAAGTTATGAAATTTTAATGTTCATCAGAGGATTGTTTTGATCTCTTGATCAGTAAGGCTTGTTGGTGGAAGTATACTTTGAATTCAAACTTTCATACTTGTTTTACAAACAGAATTTGTTATATTTTGATCCGACCCATCTTGAAAATATACTATTGCCTAAGAAAAGTCGTATATAAAAAGCAGAAAAGAATTGTAATGAACCGCAAAGGAAGCACAAATTATTGTAATTGTGATTACTGTTTATTGCACCTGAAGTTATCAACGTATATTTTTGTGTTTTATCGCATTATAAAGCAATTTTAAAGTTATTATTCGTTGTCGCAAATTGTGAGAAAATAAGCTTCAGCAGCGCTCCGGGTTTTTCTAGATTACACTCGGCAAAATACGTGGCAAATTTATAGAATGTTTCGTTTATCGTGAAAAAATTACGTGTAAAAAGGAACAAAATCGTTAATTAAATTTTTGCAAGTCGAGTTTATTCTTACAAATATTCTAGAAAGTTTTTCCTACAAAAATGGATTTAATTAGTGAAAAATTATACCGTTGAAAATGTAAATGCAGAAATACCAATCTATATGTAAATGAACTATCAATATTTACGTTTACCACGCTAATTTCTCCGTTTTTTTGGTGCAGTGTAATTCAACTCTACAAACATTGCATATTTTACGTATTGTTTGAATTTAGAATAATTAATTTTCCGCCTTAACAAATAAAATATAACTGTTTAAAGATCCTTTGATAAAGTATACCCTTTACGCGCGTTATTATTATTATTCATTGATGAGTTAGAATTTGTGTGTAAAGTTCCCATCGTTCGTGATAGCTTAGAAAATAAGTGACGGGAAACAAGTTGTTACAGGTAAGTAAAGCAGTACAAGGAAGTTGATAATCTGTACGTTTCGTAATTATGATTGCTCTAGAGCTTCCATTTTAATATACCGTCTTTCAAGCTAAAGCTGCTTATCTGCCTTGTGAAATCGTTTGTTTTTATCATGCAAAATTTTGTTGTCAAGATTTGACCTGGAAATTACCATACTACTTCCTCCCCTTAAGATTATTTCCAGCTTTTAAATTAGAATATCTTTAAAACGTTTCTTAGCGGGACGGCACTTCTTTAAAAAGAGAACCTTTTAGAAATAATTTCGTTGCAAGAAGTCACATTGTATTTAAGAGAATTTTCATACATTTTCTTCTCCGACTTAATATAACATTTAGCAGCATTGAGGAAACTAGCAAAAGTTGGTGCAGAATGACTACATTCATTTATGTCGACTTTACGATTTAAGTCCTCATTACTTTAATAAATTTCCCCCCTTGACCGAATCGATTATAAAAATCTATTAATAGTAATAAACACACACAAGATTTTATTCCAATACCAAAAGATTAAGAAACTCTCAATTCTGTAAATAATAAAATTCAATTTTACTCGAAAACAATGCATTTTGGAAAAAAACTATACAGCTAAATTAATATTAATAGAAACTGTCAAATTGTCTCCGTAGGTTGCTCAAAGAAACCAATAACTGTACAATTTATTCTATAGAGTCACATTTGGATTGTTCCATGACAAATCGAACCGTAACTCAGATTTGCCTAATAAAATTCATCAGAACTATTTATGGATATGTAACGTTAGCAAAGACTATAAAGCTTAAGTTTTCTCAAAGAACTGCCAGCATTACAAAAATCTTTAGTGTCATGTCTTTCTTAAAAACTCATACTTTGTCGGATAATCTCCATCTTGGAGATAATGAAAGAGGAAAGTTGCTAACCAAACAGTACAAGTGTATTGTCTACATTTAGATAGGACCTCTATAAAATTATCCGTCTAGTCGTTGGGTGGGATGTGATCAAATGGTAATGTAAGAATAACTCAAAACGTTATTCTTAGTAATTTCATGGTAAAAATCTGGATTGTGGAACTTAGATCCAAATTTGGCTTACCGGTACCATATAGAACAATAGAGCAAAGAAGATGAAAATCATTTGCAACGCGTGCCTAAAAGCAAGAATCCTGGAAGACAATCAAACAGATTGGGTTACCAAAAGAAGAAATTTAGAAATAGAAGAACTTAAGTCCAAATCATCTTCCGGCTTATAAGCATCATCTAGACCAACAGAACAAAGATGACGACTATCTACAGTGCATGTCTACAAGCGGTGGTGTACCGTGTTGTCTGCATGTCCACTTCACGTCGTCAAGCACTTCATCAGTAATGAAAAGAGCCTTCCATCAAAACTCAACATCTAGAATAATTGCTAGTCGTCTTGCAAATCCATCCCAAGATCGTTCCATCATCATTTTGCGTGCAAGACAAATTTAGTCTTTTTCAATCATCACCTTCAGCTCAATCACTTCTTGAACATCATCCTAATCACACCAGGTCATCGTCACCAACTCAATTTCCTTTCGCCAAAACATTTAGTTGTCTCGACCATCATCACATCTTTGGATAACTGCCTGGTAACTGCACTTCTGCAAACCGACCGAAACATCTGACTAAAAGAGTTCTTCCTAGAAAACAGTGAAATTGATTTGATTGCCAAAAAAGAAAAGATTAGAGAAAAATGAGACATCGAAGAAGACGTTACCAAATAACCGGATAAAAGCTAATGGTTGTTTATACAGTCTGTCCAGTAACAGCGTGGTCGGGTTAATTTATAAAAGAATTTGTTAAACAAAAGAACAAAGATGCAATTATGTTAATAATACTTCCAGTCATCAACGGCGTCAATAATTGCTTGGCATCTCCGCGGCATGCTATCGACCAAATTGGCAGCGTATTCTACTGCTTCAAAGTGTACGTGAGTCTTCCACGAAGCTTGTGTATGCCCGCACATTTTCAATGGGATTTGCATCCGACAACTGTGACGGCCAATCCAGTGTAACGATGCCAGATTGCTTTTTCCACTTGGTACATAGCTTTCTGCGGTATTTGGGATCGCCGTCTTCCTGCAGAATCAGTCCCCATTTTTATCGATGAACCAACGTTTAGCAGACGGTAACAAAGTCCTTTGGTAGATTTCCAGCATTTTTTTGGCATTCAGGTTGTAAGTAAACAGGTGCAAAGTGCCGAATCCCTGCTCTGAGAAGCAACCCCAAAGATGCACACTTTACTTGTTCGCTGGACAAGCCTATTGGTGGAGGTTGACCAGGTTATAACGTGCCCATATAGAACATTCGTCGGTAAAAATTACGTTCCAAAAATCTCGATCGATGTTCTCGCGCGCCCAGCGAGTTAACAAAGGTTTCTTCACTGTCTTGCTCCATTTCAGATCATGATCACGGAGACGGGCTCAGATAGTTTCTTACAATATATCTAAACCTTCTTGCTTCAATTTTGCTTGTTCTTGACGTAGGATTCTGCGGAAACATATTTACTATTTTTTTGTCGTCTTTTTGGTCCACTTTGCCTATCGAGCCACGTTCCGGTAAATCATCGACACTTTTTCCCACATTATGTCGCTGCACTCACCTCTGTACGAAGTGTGGTAGATACAAAGGAACCCGCTTAACGTGTTTCTCTTACAAAAGATCAGCGACAACTAAATCTTTGTTGACAGTGCATCAAAGGCAAAGGTTTCCTGTATCGACTCTCGAAAGATTTAGAGCGACTGATCTCGAAAAGTGGTTAAACTAGAGTTTTCGAAGCCAACAGTTTGAACGTTTAGAAAGAAAAAGTTAGTCTGGAAAAAGGAAATTAACAGAAAGTTAATAGGAAAGAGATAACTATGGCAGAAGTCAATGGAAATCAAAGATAGAACTTATTGCACAGCTTAACTGCTTAACAAATATCGTAATCAGGATTGAATTGGGAGGAAACGATTTGAGGGAATATAGTAAGTCGAAAATATGCAGATATGATTAACAGGACGTAAAAAAAGAACTGTTATAGTAACAACTGTTTTTACGGGGGATAAAGATAAGAAATGCGGTAATCACGGTATTCACCAAACAAAAAATTATGAAAAATAGAATTTTGAGCAGGGTCTGAGTTAGCACCTGAATTTCTCAAATGCAAGGTACTAACTATCAAATTAGACTTTTCAGTTAATACAGAAGGGTGTTATAAACATTACTGCGAGATACCTGACATCTTCCTACACTTGAAGAAAGACATTTGTTTCCGATGACTTACGTATGAGAAGTGTTTAACTAGACTGCCCTAACTTTTCTGAATAATATCCATATCCATATATGTTGTTACAGTAGTTTTTATTGTTTATTATAAAATGCTACCTTTGGATCCTTGCATTCTAAAGTTTCTCGATTGCCAGGTCTCAGTCCGTGGTAGATTAATACTATTTGGCAACACAGATCGATTGGAAGACACTACCCTATGTAATGCTTTATTTTGATTAGAAGAATCGTCACGTTCCTGGTGACACGTTCCCGAGATTAGAGATATATGTACTTAGTAAGTCCAAGTTGTAGTCCTCAGATCTCAAGAGAATGGTTAAGATCTATCAGTGATCACTTTTATGTTATAAGGGTTCTTTCTAAATTATAGTTTCTGTACACCAGATTTATTATAGTTAGAAATACATATACAGTTTTGTACACTATTTTTCCTACGACGTACATTTTTATATCATTGACAAAAAGTTTTATACAAATTGGTACGTAAAATATAACAATGTAACCAACAAACAATAAATATTTGTGTGATGTTATAAATTTAAATTGGTCGTTTCGATGCATGAAAATGTCATTTTCTTATGTGATTTTAGGAAAATTAAGATAAAACAAATAAAATTCTTGACTAAACCTTGCGTAAAATTCAAATTAAATAGAAACTATTTCATAATAATTAATAGAATACTAAATTCTTGCTGCCATAGATGTAGCTAATCAATTTATTTCTAATTAACTTCTATGCATACCACAAAATATCAAGTTATATTACGCCGTGAAATTTTCATAATAAACAAAAACCTTAGCAACCGTGTCATAAATAAACACATAGCTGCTAAATAGATACCTTCATTACTTTACGAAGTCTTATGAATAAGATAGCAGAAATGCAAATTTTCGTGAGAAACCGTGCTAGATGCGGCTTTGAGGTAAATAAGCTTTTGCACGTTGCAACAAAATGAAACCTTTTATCTCCAGCGTGTTTTTAAAAGAATTTATTTTCAGCTTGATACAATTTTGTAAGAAACTTTGTTTTGATTACATTTATTGTAAAATATGTAGATTCATGAATATAAAATTCGATTTTTATAAGCTTTAATAATTATGAAGAGAGCTCTAATTTAAGTTTGATCTTACTTTATAAACTTTAAATTATGATGAAAAGCAAAAACAAAGGAAGCAAGGAGGAGGATGTATGTAATCTTTTTCATTTTTCCCGTTTTTTCCGGTACGTTATACATTTTTATGAAACTTCTAAGTAGTTCCCGCATGAAGGAAACTACAAGCTGCTAGAAGTTGAAATCTGAGTGTTCTAGTTAAAACTGAAAACTTTCGAGGATTACAAGGACTGACCTTTTTCGGTTTTCTAACAAATTAAATAAAACGGAAATCGTGAAAAAACCTAGAACTTTTGTTAACTTCGTGAAAGAAAAAAGTATGAACTAGACCATTTATCATCATCCCATGATTGTTGTCAAAAGAAAATGTGAAAAACTTTTTATTTGTTAGATGTATAATTTAAAATGTTGAGAAACATAATACATAATAATATGGTAGCTTCGTTAATGAAAAATGAAAGAGAGGGATATAAAATAAATAAAGCAAAGAAATTTTAAAGGACGTTTGCTGTATTCAGGAATAGAAATAAGAAAAGCAAATGATTGTTCAGTGAGTACTTCAAATTATTTTTATTTGTTTTGTTCATAATTAGAAGATAAAAAGCGAATTCTTCTTAAAAAAATGGTTTTATAATATTTAAATATAAACCGTTTTAAAGTATTTATTTACCTTTTAACTTTAAATATCGAATTTCTCATTCTACTTTTTTTATAGCTGTAAGCAAAGAATACACAATTAAGGAAAAGAAAATATTTTTACTTACAAGGAAAATATTTTTATTTTTTAAGTATTCGTATAGAGTACACGCTTTTAGCATCCTTAATACTACAGCATGATATTTCAGGTTAATGTGTTTAAAATTTCATACTTACGTGAAGTCAGATATTGGAAAAACTATTGATCGCTATTAATAATTTACGAATCTAGTAAATAACATAGTATCATCCATCTAAGGATAATTACAAACTTCATGCAAGTAATATGTTAACTGCAATTATTTCATTTTCATTAAATGAATTATAGTCATTATCATTGCTTCCAGTCCATTAGTAATATTCTTTGATGATTTTATAAAGGTCACACTAAAATATTATCCTCTCATTAGCCACTGTTCATAAAATTAAAATAAGAAAATCAAATTTTGATTTAAATAAATAACTTATTAAGGTGTGTAGTAGTTATTAAAACTACGAGATCACGTTGTATCTCCAATAAAAGCGTCACATTACCCTTCCTGCATCCATCCAGGTGAGGAATATTTAATTTTCGTCCTAAATACACATCGTTCAAAAATAAATATTAAAAAAAATCTGTCCCTTTGTAGTCAGTTTATCCTTTTTTTGCTTACAGTAAATTTAGATCAATATTTCATTAATGAATTTAGGCACGCCTACATACTGTCACACAAACATCTGCTTACCGCTTTTTAATAAATAATTAATGTGCTAAACTAAACCAAACTACACCAAAATTATTACAATTCAGTTTGGTGTTGCACAAATTTGTAAACCATAGTGCTGACTGTCCCAGATTCTGTTGACACTGACTATGATAACTTTTAAAACAATGTTTCTGTGCCTATCCTCCGTGGACAGCTGATGGTTCATATGAACAGGTAATCCACTTGCAACATCACTAACTTTCATTACTTTGCAATAAAAAATTTAAAATGAAGATCCAGTTTTTGGTTTTGTCTAAATTACTTGACTTAACCAAAGTTTTCTTTTTGCCCCTTTTGGAAGTCAGTTAACTGTATACATCTAAGTTGGTTACCTAGATGGAAACCTCAGCAAATAGACTTGTCGTAATAATTTGTCTGTTCTTGCAATGATTTTGAAATTTCTTTCTTAAATTCTGTTTTAAAGACTGAATTAAAGTAAGGGAAAGGTTGGTAATATCGTGATATTGTTTTGATCTCGAATGACTTGCGAGTAAAGTTGTCTGTAGATTTTCGCAAAAGCATTTTAAAAACATCTAATTATATTTCTTTGTATTGTTCTATTGTTTCGCATAGTATACACAGCATCGCGTCGTACCCATCTCGCAAATCTTCTAAATATCTGCACAGTTGTTAATGAGAAAGTCTTGCTGTAAATTTATTGTGACACTATCAAGTTAGAACGTATGTCCTGAAGGTTTTGGTACAATTTTCGATATTCAATCTTTATGTTATTCTATGCCTTAATTGTTTTTCATTTTGAGCTTCTCATTCGTTATCATAAATCTTCCTCAACAGAACTGCCCAAAAGTCTTTAAAGGGTTATTCTTTTTAGGTTATATTGTCCTCTGACGTAATTGCATGACGCCAATTTTGGCCAAAACATACCATCCAGAGGATAACATGTGTTAAAGAAATCAACCCATTTCGATCGATATTTATGAGTTTAACTTTCTCTATTTAACGCTACATACGGCCAAGAAATCTCAGCTGTTGAAATTGCACACCACACTAATACTTTGAAAATTTAGTGTTTCCTTTAAATTTCACATTATTTAAGCAATCATCAACATTATTCGAGTAGTAGTAATAGTTGGAAAGGCTAAAGCTCAGCAAATAGGCCCTTTTTTTACTAATCCCTCGCCATTCCTTCAACCACTTCGACGTTCAACCACTATTCTTTCCTCCGTTCTCTGTCCGAATGTACCTGACTCCCGTACGAAAGTGAGGATGTCACTTCAGGCTGGAGAGCTCAACTCCTCAACCTCAGTCTCTCATAATTTTCACATTCTCCCAGAATGTGGAAAGACGTTTCATTGCCATTCCCACATTGAGGGCATTTTGGGTCTCTTTCTAACATGCAATGGCCTGTGAGGATACTAGCCAGTCCAACTTTGACAAATTAAAGCCGGTTATATGATCTTTCGCCTGGCGATAGTCCCAGCTTACCTTTTGAGCCTATGCATTCAGGGCTAACGAGATCTGTTATCTTGATATTCCTAGAAAGGATTATAGTCCTCAGTAAAGACTAAGTAAGCAGTTTGGCGAGTAGATCCGTGAATCCCGCTGCGTCCAGCAACCCAGACTAACTTTGATTGTTGTGGCAAATTCTTCCAAAGCGTCCTTAACCGACAGTCCGCCTGTGTTACCCTGTAAAGGCATTTTTTCCTCACTAATTGGGCTATCTTGGCGTGGCCGGTGTTAAACCCATATTCAAGACATCCCACCTTCTACAGTTGGCCGCCATTGTCTCTTTCCTTATTCAAGTTGGGAGGTCCGGCAGCCGCAATAGAACCTCAAGTACAGGGTGAGGATCGTTCCATTGCATCGGTTATACCCACACAGGCCAGGCGTTGTAGATCACGGAACTATCTAGATATGATAATTGTCGTGTAGATCCAGTAGGCTATCTGAGGATTGATTCTCCATAGCCTACCTACCACCTGGTGCAGCTGCCAGAGTGTCTTTGTCAATTTGGTTATCACTTTGTCGACATGACACTTCCAGCTTAGTTAGTCTCTTTTCCAAGGTTACCTCCGAGTACTTTGACTATAGAGGTCTACCGTACAATATGAATTCCCTTAAACGAACGTTTTCCTTTTCTGTTGGTGAAGAGAATAACCTCAGTCTTAGATGGCCATTCTCAAGACAAATCTTTCTATGATCCTGCGAGCTCCTTGCATTCGGTCAAAGACGACGTTGGGAAAGCGATCAGTGACCAATACTAACTCGTCGTCTGTTCATGCCTGAGTAAGAAAGTCGTTCGCTGTTAAGCACTTCAAACGACAATCCATTATTAAACACCAAAGATAGGATAAAAGGCGCGATGTCCACAGGGCAGTCTCCTAGAGCAGCTTTAACGCTTACTTCCAGTGCAAACTTCATACAGCTAACCAATCTTGATGTCACTCCCCTGGTTCGCAGAGCTTCGATATTGTCGGTTTCAGGTTTTCTGCTATATAGTGACGTAATTGATCTCAAAACTCTGACTGACATTAAAAGTCACGGTACTAAAGTAGTTTTCTTTTATTTCAAGACATCCAGGATGTACGTTATTGATGACCAAGTGTATTTTCTTTGTCAATCTTATTTTGACGAATATTTGTTGAATTCTGCCACCCCCTTGAGGATACCGCCCGCGTGCTGCGCATTTGACTTTTTTCTTACCTATGTATTTCTATTCTCTTTTTCTATTTCTTTAGTTTTATTGTACTGTGGATGTATTTGGTTCATCAGGATTACGCCTTCTCTTGTATATATTATTTTTGTATTTTTATTCTTTCCAGCTGTGCTTAATCCTTCTTCTCCTTGATTATGCTTGGCCCATTCAAAGTTTTCATTTCCATCATTTCACTACTTGCGCTCGTCTTTCTTCTATGAACTTTTCAGTCATTATCGTTATTAGTATCATTCCAGTTTCCCTACTCTATAAGCAATCGGCGGCCGCTAAAAGGAATATTCCTCCTCTTTGGACGAAGAATAACTGTTTTTGGTGATGGTGAATCGCCGACAAGCAGCAACAACAAGCAAAAGAGCATCTAGTAACGTACCTACGGCTTCATAGTCGACTAACCTTGTCAACGAATATAATTTTGTTGGCCATACTTCTTTTCCAGTAGCGTTGCCCTCTGCTTGGTATGAAAATAAGCACCTAAACCGCAACTGCATTTTTTGTAAATTTCTATCAAATCTGGAACCCGAATAAGAATTTGCAGGGTTTCAGTAGGCACCACAAAGTTGACTCCAGACACGTATTTGACAACTTAAATGTTAAAACTAAATCGTTTGGTTAATTTCCCCTAGCAAATTCTTGTTGATAAATTTGCCTTTATATGAACCATTTTGGCCTTTGACTTAACAAGCTTATCGTGCTTAGTGGTTCTGATGGTTGACTGCGAACTAAGCAGTCTAAGTTTCAAGTCTCGACACAGACATCTAAATTACAAGAAAGAAACCTTCAAACATCCTCACATCTGCAAGGGTTGACTTGACCATAATATTCTGAGGAATGAGCCATCCTGTGAATTCACTTCACATTCCTCAGATAGGCTAACCAATTTCACTGGTTTCACTCAATATGGAAGTCCTTTTGAAAAATCAAAACCTTGAAATTGACATCTTCAGAGATAGCTTGGTTTATTGAGGTCAAAGTACTTTGGTCGTTCATCTAGAGACCAAGTGAATCAGGAATGGTCTGTTTATTCTACTCTCATGTCTGAAGAAATACTACATACCCAGCAACCTCTCTCAGATCTGTTTATTTTGGTGAATTCTCGCATCCCAAGTAGTCCTCTTTTGTTACTTCCATCAAGATTATGGGAAATGAATACTCCAATGAAGAGGAGACCAATCATTGTGTTAGTGTTGCGTTCAACATAATTTAAAAATGGTTCCAGTGATTTTATGTTTTCACACCAATGGTTAATGAGGTTTCTGTTGTGACTATAAGTTGAAGATGAACCTAAACAATGATTTTACAATTCAGGCATATTTCTTTTTTCGTTTGAACTGTTATTCTTCTTTTTAAAATTAAAAGCTTTTCAAGAAAGCGTGCTAGGATCTTCAGAATACTCTGAATACCTTTTCAATCACATTTACATTCTAACCATACGATCGTATTTATTTATCACCAAAGATGAAGGTCAGCCATCAAAAACTTTTTGATTTGGTTCTGAATTAATTGATTTTTAGAGTTTATTCTGTCTAAAATATTGATATTTCAGTCTTTTCAATAATTTTCACTCAATTCTTTCTCAATTTCGCCTAGAGAATTGCTATAAGAATCTTCTATATTGTCTCAGCTGATAAAACAAATTTTAAAAGTTCTATCTTGCTGTTCAATTTCAATACAGTAAAAAGGGTATAGTAGTTGTGACAGTTCTCCTACTTGATATAAAGGGTTGTAGCAGGCTGTGTTCGAATCAGCTTCCTGTTTCAAAGTGACAATATTGCGTCTTGAGGTTGAAGTACTTCAGTTAAATTTTGAATTTAAAATCGTGTTGATTGATCCCACTTCGAATACTTTGAAGCGATCTGCATTTTCCGATTGATTTATCTCATTTTTAATCAAATATTCCCACTGATAAATGTGACATTTTTTCGAAATGTAACTCTTAATTCTTTAGCTGAATAAATTTAATGTAAAATACGTAAGTTCATAAGGAGTCATTAACGTTAAGAATTTCATTTATTTCGAAACATCTTTCGTCTCCAATAATTATATTCAAACGTTAAAAAAATCTATGAATGCATTAAAGGAATTTGTGTATTTTCTCCTTTTTCGTTTATCTTTTTTTTTCGCTGGAGTTGTTTAGAATTGAAAAACAACAAAAGATAGTAATGTTTCTTAAACTCATTCAATTCCATTTTGTATGTTTTCCAAATTGATGGAAGCTATATTAGCTTTCTCTATATTCTTCTCTATTACACTAAAACCCAAACATGCTACATTATAAAAATAAAACTGAGTTAAAGTAAATAAATTCTGAATTAATCAATAATCATTTGTTATACGCTGTCGTAAAACAGCTACTATTAAAATAAGCAACAACAAGTTCCGGTATTAGTTGCACGAAAAACCGATCGTTCCATTTTGTTTCGCGAACTTTATGAATATTCTAAAAGTTTTTCTAGCGAAAATCTCCGGATTCCACTTACAAAATCTAAACTTTGATCATATATATTGAAAAGAAAATTTATAGTAGCCTTTTTTCCGTTCATTCTAATTTTTTCCCTTCTCTATTGTTGCATATGGATAAAAGCGGAATATTTTATCGAAATAGTGGAAGTTTACCGATTGCGACGCGAAAAGTGCTTTATAAGTTCCGTAAGAATTACACACATTTATCTGTATGTCCAAACCCGCAATTTGTTCTTTTGGATTAAACATTCCATTCTTGGGATACGGAAAAAAGTGCAACCTTAACATTTTCCTACAATTTATAGTGGCCATTCTGCAATTCCGCTTTCGGAAAAAGAAATAACCAATTTTGTTGCATTATCAATCAAAAACCTTTCGCAACCCCATAAAGATGGGGAGGAAAACTAGCGCTTCAGGATTATTTTATTGCGTCACTAAGTTTGGCAGGGGAAAATCTGAAATGATAAATTTCCTTACCTTCCCTATACCAGCGCACCATGGGATCCGGGGAGCCTCCGATACTTGAACAAGTAAGTTCCTGTCTTTTTCCTTCAGTCACAGTTACGTGAGTTCCAGGAGCGACGGCAGGTTGTTGGGGAAGAGTCAACACAGTAAGGGTGTACCTCTGGGCATGTAAATTAGCCCCAGATCCTCCTGCTTTTACTTTACATTCGAATTTCCCATTATCCCTGTCGTAACTTGCGTTGGAAATTAAGAGGTCGTAGATTCCTTTCTCCGGATGATAATTTAATCTATTCAAAGAAACAGAAACTTCTTAATTAATGAAATTCGTAACAAAAACGATATGGTTTACAAGTATAATTATTACAATTTCAATTCCTTACCACTGTAATAAGGTTTTTTGTTAAATTGCTTTAATCTGAAGTGATTCTGTCAAGATTTTAATTTAAAAACGCATTGCTGACGAGGGTCATTCAAAAAAGTTTTATCAAACGTAACGAGTTTATTAAATTGAAACGAAGAAAATCAAAACAATGGTAAATGAATTCTGTTATTATTAACAAAATTGTTTTCAACATCTGGTTAATGAGCAGTTGCATCACAATCAGATGTTGGTAGCTGCTACGAAAGGTATATATTATACGAGGTGTAAATAAAAAAGTACAAAAAGTAGTTTAGCCGTTAGAATTGGAAGAGAAAACAAACTCGAGGTTTTAATAAGTTTTCGCTATTTATAAACAAAGAATCTTTCATTTTGTCAATATTTCTCTGACTTTATTTTGTATCTTTTCGCATTTATGTTTGTAATATATAGTACCTCTCTTAATCTGGAGATTCCTTCATCAAAACTTTCGAAAATCGCTGACCGATTCTTAGCGTTTCCAAAAAAAAGGTGTATGCTGCAAGATTCCAAATAGTATACGATTCTACTGAAGCAGTTCTACAAATGCATTCAGGGTGTTACACAGAAGGTAAGGGCGGAAAAGTGGAGATATTTCGGTTATTCCAGAAAGTCAAAGAAGCTGACGTCTGGTCGCACAATACGGACAGCACACACGATGGAACGAAACTCTAAAAGACATTTTTGACACAATTACTAAGGCAAAACGGTCAAAAACCATGAAAAAAGTCTTTAAGATGCTTCTGAATAACAAACATGTTGAAAGACTGAACAAAGAAGACTTGAAGGACAGAAATCAACTATCAGAAGGAAGAGAGAAAAACCTAGAAAGCTGGAAGGAAGAAAAAACAGAAGGAATAAATTAGGCTAAATGGAATACAATGCAAATTGTATTTACAAATATGGGGTCTCTTAAACACTCTTATCATCAGAAAAACGGAAAGTAGTAGCTTTCAAAAAGTCTCGCGAGGAAATGTTGTTCCACATGATTGCAGCTTTCTGATCACACGAGGACAAAAACCTTCCAGATTTCAGAAAGAATACCTCGTATGAAATCGTCAATGCGTTCATCAATGCAATTACCGAGTTTTTAGACCAAAATTCAAAGATTTATTTCGTATAAATGTTATTGTTACAAGAAAAAGCGTTGGAAGAGTGTAGTTCTCAGTAAGACAAAGTCGTACATATGCAAGAGAGAGAAACATTAGCAAATGGTAAAATAAGACATCTCCTAATGCTTTCTCTTTTTGTTCTGTTCCCATACTCGCTTGAAATACAGTTCTCATTTCACTACACTGACTAGTTCCCAATTAAAATTAACTAGTATAAAAATGATCACTTCAAGTGAGTGCAGGAGTAGAACAAAAAAGAGGAAACAGGACGTTCTGCGTTTTTGTTTTAAGATCTGTCCTCTCTCTCTTTATTACAAATATTTTCTTTCTAATTCGTCCTTGGGATTAGGCACCAAGACAATTGCAGTCCGAAAGAGTATGATTACAATGCAAGAATAATGTTCTGCAGGTAACATATCGAGTATGGTTCACTACACGAGAAATTCCTCATAGAAAGATGTCTTTTACAACACCAAGACTCATAAATTTATTAAAAGCAGGTTATATTGCAACGAAAATTTGCCAAGCACAGTCACAAAACCTAAAAATTACGAAAAGGTTTGATTTATCCATTACCACTAAATAGTGAAACTAAATCTATAGTACCGATGGAAAGGAAAGGTCTTCATTCTTAATCTATTCAAATTCAAAAAGCAGAAACAGATCTAAGAAGATGAGTGCAACCAAAGCTTCATTAAGAAGCTTTGTGCTTTATGCAGAGAAAAAAGTCACCTAGCCAATGGAAGCCTGAGAAGTTTATGACTGCTGTGTCCTATTTTCTGACGAAATTTTTACTATCGAAGAACAAATTAATCGGAAAGATGATCACACTTGTGAAGAAGCTAGTTATTCTTCGTATTGAAAGAGACTACCATCCATTTAGTGTTATGGCTTACTTTGGAGCATTTCTGCGCAAATAGTTCATCAAGTCCTGGGAAAATCGAGAAGTCTCTAAGACAAACTTATTCCAAAACCAGAATTAGGTTTGACTTGGCTCCTGCATACAAAGCCAAAAGCATTCAGAGGTATGAAGATTGATTATTTTCTAGTTCAGGCTTTAATCCTCTAGATTTATAAAATATGGCAAGTTTTAGAGGAGACAACTTAGACTCACTGAAATCATGTGGAAAATGAATGAAATTAAATTAAAATGCGGTCATTCTGAGTAATTGTCTACTGAACATGTAATTGAGAACACCTTAATAGTCTATTTAGTTAAGGATACATTTATTCTTTTCCTTTCTCATTTCTGGTAATGCCATGATAAAAATTGTGATAGAATCTAGTAACTGACTAACAAAAATGATAAAAGAAATTAAGAAAATAAAAAAGCAATGAAAAACTGTCTAAGTGGAAATCCACAAAGATGTAAGCAGAATGTAGAAGAAGGCTGTTTAAACAAAAGAATGGAACAAAAGCGCTGACCAATGCCAACCATATTCTGTCCATAATAGGGATACCTAAGGCATCATTTGGAGAAGCCTCCGAAAGCAAGAGTAAGCGTTACAAAAATATTTTTGCGTTGATTACATATCTTCATTGCAACTGCAAATGCCAAGATGTCAAAAACTTTGTCTGTGCATTTCATGAGCGCTGAGAACGTCTACCCTCTACTTCTATATCGTTAGAGAGGAAGATACAATAAAAAAAACAACAACAGAAGATTATTGTAACTGATATTGATTGGAATTCTTAAAACTAGAAGATTTTAAATACCACCATGAATGAAACATTGCACTATTTATGAATAGAAGCAACAAAAATAAGAGACATTTATGACAAAAAGAACCTTCATGGTCTGATTGTATCACCAACACTGAAATCTTGACCAGACTGAAAAAGTCTACTCATGTACATCTGAGACAATATACAACAGAAAACCTAACATCAGAAGAAGGCCAATAGTGAATTCCAACAAGCAAATAATGAAAGGAGCTGAATATTGAACTTACATGAAAATGAAAAGGCTAACTGAAAATAAACAAGCATGAAATGTTGCCTTAAACCAAATTTAAAAAAAGTGTACAGGGTGTTTCAAATTTCATGTTTATTAATGAGTATCTTCGTTATTAGCTCAGCTACGAGAAAACTGATTGGACATTATTTGTTCGACTTCTCGAGACCAATTTAATGGTAAAAACAGAAACTCAATAGATTTTGCTTTTTCTGAGTTATAACCTAAAATTCCATTTTTGGAAATGCAAAAGAAATTCTAATTTTTTAGATGGAAAGTCATTAGAAAAGCTATTGTTATTCTGAAAAATTTGTGTCATTTTTGTTCTCATTAGTTCATGGAGGATGTAGAAATTTGTTTGCAGAAGGAAAAACGAAACTAACATCATTAGATTGACATTATTATATTAGAATGATATCCCTAGATCTGACTAAAAACTAAAACTATAAATAAATTATTCGCATTTATAATAAGATTGACATCCAACAAGAAGTTCTTTCTATTTACATTTATCCTACAGCTTTTGCATTAAATTGTATAAATACGTACGTAAGAGAGTACTTGCGTCACGATATTCAGTGCTAATGAAGTTGTAGAAACAACTTTAACGAATAGTTAGCTTTAACCCTATTTCCTAGTACAATTTCCTAGCTATTCCCTAAAGGCAAATTGTTCTTTAACGCTTTCGTGAAAAAGCGACTTTTACTAAACTAATTCCATTTAAAATTAAAAACATCAATTACTCTAAACGATTTCTACAAAAAAAGAACACTATGGAATGGTTAAATTTCCAGTAAAAAAAGCAAAACGATTTCTTTTGTTTTTTACTACTTACAGTATAAGAGTAAATTAGCAGAATTTGCAAAAATGACGATGTTAATTATCCTGCTTTAAAAACCTTTATGGATTAACCCTTCAAAAGTTTTTTTCCATTTCCCACACATTTAGATTTTCCACTTTGATAAACACCAAAAATAAGGAAAAAACAGAAATAATATTTTCTCTTGGAATTTCGTCGCAAATACGTACTAATAACATCCTCTTGTTAATTTCATAATTAAATTATTTTCACATCAACAATGCATTAACGTTCTCATTAAGAATATCACGAACGCACCTTGTATGCTTTTAACTTCTTATGATATCATATTTAAACTAATCCGCTTGAAGAAGCTTTTTATGAAACGAACTATTGCACTATCACGTAAAGCTTAATAAAGTAAAACAGTAAATTAAGGCGCAAATTTAGTCTCTTTTAAAGTTTCAAGTCGTTTTAATAATTACGTACGAGTTCACACGGTGTCGCTAGACTGTACGTGCACGGAAATGCTTTTCTCACGAACTCTTAACTAGTACGGATATTTAAAGTAATTTAATTCAACATGAAATTGCGCAAAAACTCCTAAGAGTCGCATTTTTTTCTAATGTCACTGCGGAGAACTACAGAAATCGAGCGTGTTAGGAATTTGAAACAGCGAAATCCCATTTCTGAAATATTGAATTCTGCCGGGCGATGCAATAACGAAAAAAGGTATAAAAGTAAATAAGAAGAATTGTAAACCTTGGCAATTATTATAAAACATAATGTGGAGAAACATATGCCTTTGTACAACATCTCACGTCTTGTATTGTGTCTGATGAATGGTGTGGGAGAAAACGTGAAGGAAATATAATCAAACCGGTGCAGGAAACCGGTCAAAAGGCAAAGAATAATCAGTCTAGACGGCAAACTGAGTTTAAACCTCGAAAACTGCATTTATGGAATAAGCAACTCAATTTTATAAAAAAGAGAATACTGCAGTGGATTCTCAAGAAGTAAACTAGATCGATGGATTTAATATTAATAATTGTTTTCATCAGCTTCAAACTGAATTAATTTTGGGTTAAATCGGATAAAACTGAGATAGAGTCTGAGAATTAAGTGCTTAACTTACATGAAATAGCTTTCAACTGGAATTCATTTCGAGCTTTTTAACTCTAATAATATCGAGTTTGTCATTCTCTAGACAGAAATATACAGAGATAAATGAACAAAAAGCATCAAATAAATAAATTTGAAAGAATTTAATTTTTACAGCGAGCCTTTTTTTCTCTTTAAATCCTCCGTGAAACTAATTCACCGACTTCAAAATGCATCGCACGTAGAGGACACTATTTTGAAGAAGCTCCTAAATTTAAACCCTTAAGTCTAAACTAACCTTATCGTCCCGATTTAAGAGCATTCGAGCGTGTTACTGGATCGTTAACTTTTGTGTTAGATGTAGCCTTTTTGAGAACACTCAAAGATTTTCCTGATTTGTGGTTATCGGTGAAATGTAAAAAAAAAGAAAATTTAGAAAACCATTAAAATGAAACGAATCGACAAGATCTCGATTTCCTTACAATTATAACCTAATACGGCAACTTTATAAGCTTTTGTGTATTTTTCACAACGTTATTACTTCTCATTTCATATTAAATAACCATTTCATAATTTGATCTTGATAAATTGATAATGAGGCTGTAGTAGTATAAGAGATAGTTCTAGAATATAAAGAAAAACGACAAAGAGAAGTTGCTGCAGCTGCTGCGTGTATATCTACTCGTCTATCTTGAAACTCTATTCCTTTTACAATATCGTATTCCTTCATAGTTTGAGCTACATACTATTCTAAAGTTACTACAGGAGGAGCTCTTTTTACACAACCTACTTTTCAGTTGGTATTCAAACTTGTATACGATTTTAGTGTAATAATGTACCCAGCGATAGCAGGAAATTAAATTTTTCTAAAAAATCCATTATCTACTAGTGTAACAACGACAAGAAGCTGTTTTGTGAGTTACATCGATATTTCAATATATAAAGAAATACAAACTAGGCAACAATTTGAATGAATATTAGTAGGATCTTGAGGAAGTGAATTAATAATAGTGAACCGCAATCAAAACATTGCCGTATAAAACAATTATTGGACGTTAAATTTTGCAGCTGATACCGAGAGATTCAAAATGGAGAGTCAGTAGTAATATACAGCAGAGGAAGACAAATAGCCAAGTGAAGAAAAATGAAAAAGAAAAATCAGATATCTTGAAAGAAAAACAAAAGAAGAGAAAAACGCTCTGAATTAAAAATGAGAGAGAACCGGTAATAGTAATGGCGAGATGAACATTGAAGATCTACGGGAGCAAATTAGAAAAAGAAGAAATCAAAAAAGTGAGACGTTCATGGAAACAAAAGTATGTAAAAATAACAGGGCGTTAAGAAAGTGACCAAAAAGAAAAACCCAACAAAAATGAAAAGAGTAGGGTAGACAGATAACATGAGCAAGAAGGGAAGTGGAGAGAAAGAAAACAAACAGAAGGTAATGGAATGTGTGGTGGGTGGAAGCCTATAAAAAGCAAGTCCCGAAGACGAACATTACCTTCAAAACTATTCAGTAGGATCATTTTCAATTTCCAAGAACGTTTCAAGTAAACGCAGTAAAAAAATTATTAAGTTTAGAAAACAAAATCGGTGGAATGTTATAAGAAAATATTGACCAATTTGCTTTTCCTTTATGATTCACTATTGGGATCTCAATTATCTCGGAAGTGCAAATACTAAAAGAAGATATCGGGAAAAAATGCTGTGGATGACGTGTGTGATCATAAATATAACTTTCTCAAAATACTGCTCCACAAAATAATGCACCACACAAATCTTCAGGAAAGTAAAATGATGTATGTCTTACAATGTCAGCTTTGTTGAGACTTTGCGTGCAAAAGGGACGACGTATTTTCCCAAAATCTTCCTCTAAAAATAGTCGATTGTCTAAAGTTACACTAATGGAAGCATATGGTTTAGGTTTACAATACATTCTGGACTCATCAGTAAAGAAACCCAGGCTTCAATCGCAGTGTCGCTTAAGAGTGACCTGCAGCTACAATAGAACCTTACTGCAGGCACTTTGCGGTGTAATTTTCTTCTGCAAAACGTCTTCTAACTCATCCGCATTTTGAACAACACGAACGTCCAAAACCTGTCTTCGGAAGCTTCTTGACGTAGTAGTAAATCATTCTCTAGAGCTCTTATTCGAGTAAAACGATCTTGTATAGCATCAATCGTCTAAGGTCTCTCTGATCTAGTAGTTTTTGTTTCTAGTGTGTCTAGAAATTCCAGGACCAAAATAAGTAATTCAATGTTATTTCATCATATGGAAGCAAAAACACACACCCAGATTGAGCTAGTCCAAATCAGATGTGTGACTCTTAAACTTTGAGCAACAACTTGAAAGTTTTGTCTTTTGGCAAGCAAACTTACCGTTTGGATATATTCATTGCGTTTTGAATTTCTGGATTTGTGTTCCATGTGCGGTAGATCACCTAAAGTACTAAGATTAAGGAATTATGATCAAGAGATTTACAGATGTGATTATGTAACTAGTAAAAGACAAGCAAGTACTGTAAAGGTCAACTTGTAGGAATTAACTTACTCATAACATAATCGATGACAAAAATTGAACGGTGATTTAGAAGTTTATGGACTGAATGGGTGTTCGATTCTTCTCAATTAGGAAACACAAATCACAAACCCCAGAAAGCGTACTATACTTGTTTTTGGCCATCTTGCAACAGCAACAATGATGATTGTTTACTGTAGGTATTCTCGATATATTTGAAATCTAGCTTGATGGTGAGCTGCAGTTAAATAGAACCTACTGCAGGTACTTTGGCGCATAAATTCTCTTCTGCAAAACATCTTCTAATTGTATCACGGTTTGCTTCAACAGTATAAACGTTCAATAACTACATGTGGGAATCTTTAAAAGCTCTTATTCGAATTAAAACGATTTTGTGTAGCATTTCTCGTTTAAAATCTGCCTTGTTCACTAGAGTAGTTGTTTGTGTTTCTAAAAGAATTCTACGATGCGAGACACTGTTGTGTGATTCTTAAATACTGAGCAACAACGCACGTAAGATGTATTTTTCGAAGAAAAAAATCTACTGTTTGAACCTCAAAATATCAAGGTTAAGGAAATATAGTCAAGAAATCTTCAGATAATTAGCAGAAAGCAATACCACAAGAATTAACTACAGCAGAAACTTTCAAACGTCTACAACACAAAATGACAACCGCAACTCATATGACAAAAAGCTCCTAAATCTTTTCAGTGAGGGGACAGTGATTACACTGTATTGAAAAAAGTCAGATCATTAAAGGCCTGAAAAAGAAAATAAAAATTCAAAAATGTTGGTGTTAGACATTGCCTTTATGCACCTAGAGCTTACTTCATGAAGAGCATTGTTCTGGGGTTCTGAAAAGTCAATATTTTAAGGCCCAACTAATTTGAAACAAAACTTAACTCTGCTTGAAAACAAAAAAGTTTTTAGCAAAATCGAAAATTCTGCAATGCCCAACTGGCTGAGAAGCTCCGACTCAGAAAGGCTTGAGAAGTCTGAAATTCGTTCATTAATATGCAGGTTTGATACTAACTGAAGTTAGTAGGCAACATAAGACATTAGAATCAAATGGAACTGAGCATCGTCTTGTGTTTGACATTACCAAAAGCTACTTAAAAGAAAAAGTAAATGTTATGAGAAAATATGACCCCAAAAGGACTCATCGACAAGCTTAAAAGAAATTAAAAGCTCAGCCGTCTCAAAGAGATGAATACAAAATCTAAATACTTTAATAGAATGGGCCTTTCAGCTTAGAACTTTGGGCAGTGAAGTATTACATTATCAGCTAGGTAATACATTTTCTCATCATCGACTCATAATCACAATAGGAGGGGGTGTAAAAATATTTTGCTGTCCAATCTAGTAAACTCTTTGTATTTCGAAAACATGAATGTACTTTACAGAATTGAATTTTGTTAAGTAAATGACATAGAACATAGAATACCACGGTTGAGAAGGTTGTAAGAAGAGATGAATGAAAGAATCCATAATATGTTTCGATTAAGATTAATCGGACAGAAATTGTCTTTGCTTTTGCTAATATATTGGCACTTCGCCGCAACAATCTCTGACATAATTTCGATAATTTCCTTCCAAGAGAATGCAATTACGAATGCGCAAAATGGATAAATCCAGAAAATTCTTGATAGGACTTTCTCAGGCAAGGGTGGTATCATTGCCTGTTTCGGGAAAAAAGGTCAGTCACACATCTTCTCTTATTTTCGAAACTTGATTATTACTTATTCCGACCGTCTGCATCGTGTGCACTTCATTTATTTGTGATTAAGTTTTTAGTAAGAGGTCAGTCACATTCAATGACTTCGATTAAAGAATCTTCAATCCAGGAACTTTTTTTTATGTTTATCCATATACAATCTACCCTTTGAATTTGACAGACACTTGCGTGGACACCTTGACTAAATTAATTGGCAACCTTCGTGTTTATAAGAATCGGAGATAACCAAGTTAGAATCAAATCTGACATGGAAAAATCCTGTCTTAGGGGGGTTTCTGTCAAGACTAACTGGCAAGTATTTCTCTCACTTCTGTATTGATCAAATTCGATTTGCAGGACTAAACAAAAAACTTTGATAAGTAGTAGATCCAAACTATAAATGAGACATTTTCGAAGTCATTTGAAGTTAGAACAATCACTAAAAGCATTCAGGAATTTTATGTATTCAAGCCTTCCATATTTCCAGGGAAAGTTTCCAAAGTATCCTAATCATAAATCAGAAATGCGAGCACAACGGATTTGACAGACGCACGACTTAGTCCTCCAGGTTTTTAAGAAGGAATTTGCTCGACATTGACCAGTTTTCACTATCTATTGGTGTAAAGTCTATTAGGTCATACTGAGACATTTAACAGAAAATAGAGTGCAAAGATCTCTACTATTTTTAGATTAAATATGCGACATGTTAGTTACGGCACGGCTTTTCGATAAGAATGATGAATGTGCAGATCAGCATAACTAGATACTAAAATATTTAAGAATTATTTAAATTTTACATAAGTGTCAGTTCCGTCTTCCGGAAGACACACTGTATATGTCTATTGTAACTCATTCAAGGTTGAATAACGTATATGGCATCTTTGCATGAATTATCTCTAAAGCCGGTATAACACAGCCAATCTGTCTTCTGTAAACATAAACCGTCAGTAAAAAGCTTTCTAAACTTGAATGTGTGACATTAATAAAGCAAACAATTCCGCTGTATCATCAGCATAACTAATTTCAATCATGTCTTGAGAACTGATTGTAGAGGTAAGTTAAAAAAATGAAGATGAATTCTAATAACATTATTTTATCTTCTCAATTATTATGGCATATTCATTGAGTCTCAAGATGATTATAAATCATAGAAATTTCTAAATCTAAAATTCTCTTATTAATGAATTAAACTCAGATAAATAAATTTCTAGAACAACGATGTAAATAAACCTTATTCATCACAGATGTACCCTGTCAGTCTGGGAACGTGTTTGAGAAAGTTTCTATTGTATTTTTATCATGCGAAACTTAAGACAGTTACGAAGAGTATTTCTGATGCAAATCAACTGAGAAGTCAGATAGAATAGAAAAGAAAAAAAAGGATGACACTGACAGGATGTAGACAACACACCGAGAGAAGCAAAAGCCGACTGCTACATTTTTTCCAGCAATGCTGATCTTATGAGGGATACAGATATTATTCGGTGTATGAAGTAAAGAAGCGAAAAAACAAATCATGACTCCCGAGGGACTCGGGACATCGCAATGTCGATCGTCCCTGGCCAGTGCACGTCCGTTGGGACAAAAGAAAGAACAGCATCGCAAAAAACAGCAGGACGTGTAAATATGAGAGATAAATTCTCTTACTTCGTTTTAAAATAAAAAGCTTACCTGTAATTGTTATCCAGAGGAACATTACCGATGGCAACATTATCGTGAGTTTGCTTATTATTTCGAGCCCAATAATATGTCGGAGTTTCCCTAGATGTTGGCGGTGAAAATCTGCATTCTAATGTAACATCTTCTCCTTCCCTCGTATCCGTTATATCTTCAGCCGTTGATATATTGATGACAGCCACTGAAAAGAAAATAAAAATGTAAATATGCGAAAAGCATATGTGTAACTAAATTTAAACGATCGACACGAACATTCCATTACTGTCAAAATAAAAGTATAAAAATTGATGCGAACGACGAGAAATTTTATCTGGTTTTTCTCCCTTCAAAAACGAACTTAAATGACATAGTCAATCCATTTATATTGTAGCTTACTTTCGGTATTATTTCCTTAAAACGCTGAAATTCATCATAAATCATAAAATTCACCATGGTAATTTTATCTAATTTAGGGTGTAGCAAATGGATAAATAAAGTAAGAAGGAAAATGGGTGCCAATAAAAGCAAGCACGAGTTGATTTTGCGGTTCGGTAGTTATCGGTGCAGTCAGAAAGTGCTCCCTTAATCAGGGACTCGTGACAATCCAAAAACAGATCAATCTTATATCGAGCAATAGAGACACGAATTTCACGGAACGCTGCATTTGAATGTTATTTTCCTGTAACTCTTGGAAATATGAATAGGATCGCCACACGTTTCGCTGGAAAAAGTAATTGTATCGGAAAACCATGCCGCGTGCGTTAAGCTTTAAAAATTGCTTTTTTTGTGCTACATGCAGATTTTCCTAAATGGAAATTGAATGCAAATGCATGGAGGGATGTTTAAACGAAACCGTGTAATCTCCTGTGCGTAACATCGTGTCTCTTTTAGAGAAGTTTCAGTTACAGTTGGTATGCCATGCGTTGGAACGTTTCCCCGTATCAAAGTGATGATTAATGCGCAAGGTGACAAAAAAGTATTTGTAAATGTTGCAATATTTAAATTTAGCAATTTGGTTCTGAGTGAATGGTTGAAAAAGTTTTTTCGCCGATTTAAGCCGTTAATTCTTCGCACTTTTTTATCGTTTTACGAGACAGATATAGTTTTCTACAGATTAAAAAAAATCATTTACATAAATATTGAATAATTTTCCTGGTATTAGAAAAGACTAAATATGCAAATCGTTTAGTATAAGAAGGTTCTCAATTTATAATAACAGACAGTTTTTTAACCACAAACTTGAGAGGATCGGAGCCATTTTATGGTCACTTCTAAGAAATTACAGTCTGGTGAGTTTGCTTGCAGTTCTAATGAATTCTAGGTAGGTTAGGTAGCCGCATCTATTAATAGCCTCGTTTTGGCATTTGCAACAAAAAGTAATACTGAAACATTCTGAGAAATCCTAAATTGGTTTAATCTAACAAGATTGTACAAGCGTTGCCACAGACACCTGCTTTGAAACCCTTAAAATTGGATGACGAAATTAGTAGTCGATTACATTTGCATCTTTTTTAGGAAAATAATATTTACGACATAAACAGCTGTAATTCCCATCTGCCTTTAAACATTAACATCATTATCATAATAGGCTCACTAATCTTGATTCTGCTTTCATTTACGCTATCATTACGTTCCAGTCTCTATCTACTCTGATGTGTGTGTGCTACGCTTGGTTTCCGATGTGAAGATCCTCTTTGGTAGGTGTTTTCTTGGATTCTTACTTACGACGGCGTTTAATTCTGATGTGAATTTCGAGGGTTCGTTATATGAACAAAAACAAATTTTTGCTCTCTGACCAAGTAAGATCATGATCTTATATATTATCGATGAAGGTGTTTAAGGCTGAAATCAACTCTTAAACGATAATTTCTGATCGATGCTTCCAGTGATTTCGTTCTCGTAAGTATATTCCCAGATCTTCTTGTAAGTCTCGTCTTGGCTTTTCTTCGTATTGAAAAACTCTGCATGGTAAAACGCGTGTGTGAATGCGACTGGCTTCCATGCATATCTATGGATTTGAGCATTTTCTAACATTAAATGTGTTTTTCTCAAAAGTTGCCTAGGTCATTATCTTTAGCTAGGTGTTCTTTTTCTTCAATCTATTGCGAGTTTGGAATTGTAGCAATGTGTTGGTTTGGATTTGATTAAAAATTTCTAGCAAAGCAAAACCAACTCTAGTGCTTCACCCACTTTGTTACTGAGGATTCTTCATACATATTTTAAACTAAAAGTACATACTTGATAATTCCCTTTTCTCTTCGCTATGCTATTGCATATTGATCACATCATGCTTTCAAGTTTGCGATCTTAAAGAGTCTTTTTTCGTTTAAAGCGTTCAATTAATTTCTTAACGCATCTTTACATGTCTTTAAATTCTTTCTGCGACTAAATGCTTCCCCTTCTACCATCAGACTTGGTAGATATTTTTGACCACCAAAGGAAGTAATTTACGTTACTGGATGTGCCTGTTTCCTAGATATTTTCCTTGAAATCGTGTAACTACTATTAGAATCTACAGCAACCGTTCTAAAAACTCCCTCTGTTTCTGTCACAATTGAGAAAACAAACTAGAGCGCTCTTTTTTGTTTTTATATGTATGAAAGGCGTGCGTTCTCCTTTGGATGTTGCGCTGACTGCCAAAATTATTTTAGTTTTTCTTGGCGGTGCTTCTACAAGACACTCCAACCACCTAGCCTTGTAGTTTCTAGTCGCGAAACAGTGGGCTGATTCTGATTTAAACTACATTTATTAAACGCTAAATATCCAAAAAAAGTTGCTCAGATGAATCAGCATAGATTGGAGGTCAGAATCTATTAAATTTTGTTACTGGCAGAAATTGCTTATTTTACCTATCAGTTCTACGATTCTAGAGGAAGCTGCACAAGTTTTTACCTTGCACCATAATAAATTGTAAGGTAAGTTCCTAATTACCAGAATTCTTTGGTCATCAATCGACTGTAAAATTGCTTCCAATCGAGCAATTAGTACAAGAAAGTTAAGCAAGCTTTAGAATTGAGAACACTCGTTTTTGGGCAACATCTAAATCTACAGCTCCAAATTAACCTTGGAAATCTCCAAAATGATTTCGAGAACTTACAAATTGATTCTAGATGGTGGTGGTGTGATGTTCGATCATACAGTAACAAATAGATCGAAAAAGTCCAGAAACACAGGAGGCCCTTCGTATACCTCTACTTCAAGAAGCAACTCCACAAAGCCTGCTAAATGTTCGTCGATAGTCACATTAATTGACTTTGTTCTTGGAAATTCGCTTTATTGTTTTGCATGATCAAATGCGCCCAATGCGAGAAAGCAAACGATCTAATTTCCGGCACAGAGTAAGTTGTCACAAATTATTATGTAGTGTTTTTGATTAAAAACTCCTTTTTCGGTTAGTTGAACCATCTGTTAAGCTTTGTATTATGACGTATTCTTCTACAGTAGAATTTTATCTGGACATTGTGTTGTACGTATTAGTCAAATCGATCAATTTAAATCGTTCCGACTTATTTGCTTTTATTGGTGCGTAAGACCGTTTGGAAATTCCAAAAACTAAATCTTATTTACTTATTGAAATCATGTATGAGCAGACTCAAAATAAAATATCAATGAGTAGTCAAATTATGTTTGTTTTGTTTGCATCCAAGAACTGCCGACTCACATTCAAGAAGTAAAGTCACGATTGGTTCTTATCACTAAAAAAGTGAATCATAATATATTGACTAGCCATTTGCGCAATTGCAGTATCTCGTTGTTTCGTTGAACTTGAAGTCAAAACCATTGCATTTTGGGATAGTTTTTGAATCGTGTCAATCATTGTGATACTTGGTGACGAAGAAAAACATTATTGAAACTCGATGTGGTGAACGAAAGCTACATCAAGAATAACATGAGCAAATTATGATACAGTTAGTGTGAGTACAGATTCCCTAAAATGATTTTACATCGCTTCCGCCAAGCTTGGAGAAAAATAAAGACAGTTACGCAGTCACGATTTCTACTCTTAGGAATAAAAACACACTTTCCTTAAAGGTGGAAGCAAATATTTTACCGCGTACTGAGAACCTACTAAGAATTATCTAAAAATAGTTTGATCAACTTCCTCTGGTTTTTACTCAGACATGAGGTGGGGTGTTCTTGTTTAAAGATGTAGTATCGGCGGAGGATCTAAACTTTTTGTGGGCTCAAAATAAATAGTTATCTATGAGCAGCTTGTATTTCGAATTAAAAACACAACGCAACGGGAAGACACGTCGCTTGCCCTAGCAAGAATACAAAGAAACAACTGCCAAGATATCCAAATATTTCGTGGAAATTGAGAAGTTTAGATCTTGGTAAGTCTTGAATTTTGTTTGCATTAAGAGAAAAGTACGTCATACTTGTATCTGAAGTCTTGTACTATTCTGCAAAAGATTTTATCTTTTATGTAGCACTGCCATGTCGATGGTTTTAGAAACTAAGAAACCATAGAAATATATAAAATCTCCAAAAAGTCACTAACGTCCAAAAGAGAATCTCTACAGCATTGTAGTTTGGTTACACCACCGTTTCCTTACGAAACATAAATCTCATGAAGTCTACAGAATTTTTTGTCAAAAATTTCTTTTCATAACGCCAATATGGAATCAAATCTTGGAAAGTTATCCCAATATAAATAAAGCAAAAACAAGATGACTGGTTTGAGATATGCGGAGGAACACCAAGAAGTCTCGTTGGAATTTTTAATCTAGGGATCAAAGAAGAATTTTTGAAGTATTGCATTATTGTTAAGGTGCCGCCTCTGGACATTTTCAATTACAGAAAATCCCTTCTCTTGAGTTACCTCCTGTTATATCTCCAATGTCAAAAATTGAGAACGTCAACACTAATAGAAAGAAGATCAGAATTCCATATTTTCATTTCTTGTGGCTATAAAACCTTGAGATAACTACATACTTAATAATCAATGGATTTGACTTTTTCTGGATTATAAACTTAGTGCAAGAGGTAGGTAGGTTCAAATCGTAATTTATGTGAGCAACGATGGTCTTTAGGGCCAACTTATGCAATAAAGACATCAAAGTTTTATATTACGCCGGGGAATATTTTAATGGTAAATTAGAATGACTAGCGATAATAATTTATTGCTGAATCATCATGTTCCCTGTCTTTTTTTTATTGGTACGAGATTTATCCAATCTATTTACGGTCGACCAGAAAGAATTACGAAATGGATTTCTAGGAATATAAAACGCAATCAAGCAATTGTTTCAGGCCAAAATGTGGCTTAACGAAATTATACGTAAACCATAGAATCAATATTGGACTTGCATGAGGAGTTAGTGGAAGATCAAAAGGAGTAACAGAAACATTTAAAAAAAATGATAGAAAAGGAAAAATTAATGACATCCTTTGTATTAGTAAAATAAGAAAACAAAATTGTTAATATTAGCAGTAAATAAAGAAATTCTAAAGACATTACGAAACATACAAAAAGCATTTCTTATGTAGGAAACTGTTAAATAGATTGAATGTTACAATGGATAAAAAGCCAGGAAAACCTATTGAAAGAGCGACGCTGTAAAAAAAACCTTTATTGATTTTTCTTTTTGAGATTATTAATAATCACCTTCTGAAGGTGTAATCCCATACTTTATTATTCCTATTTTTTCTCACTGTAAATGCCCTTTAATAGCATTCAATCCGAACAAAAAAAAGGAAAAAAGAAAAAGAAAAATCTCCAGGGATTCTTTTTTGCTATCTAAGTACATAAAGGTTTCTGTGGAACTTTTTCACCGTAAAATTTTACGTGGCATAAAAGTTCTCCACAAGAATTAAGTGTAAATAAAGAAATAGTTCAATTTTAGTTTTTTGAATTATAAAATATGGAAGAACATCGCTTAAGTGTTGAAATTTTATTTGTGGAGTGCAATGACTGATATAAAGCTTTAATAATAAAAACAAGTCTCTTGGTAACAGTTGTACGGATCCGGTATATAACAGGTTTCTTGCAAATTCAAAGCGAACTGTAAATAGAATTTGTATAAAAGTGTTTTGATGTATGTTGGAGATATCTTTCTAAATTAAAAAGCAACGGATGTGTTTCAAACTTAAAATCTAGTAAGTCAAATCAAATACATGTTAACTTACTCTCTAGTATATTTTATGTACCTTGTCGGTATTAAACCTGTAAACTTTTATAACTAGAAGTAGAACTCATAAATTGTGCCTCTACACAATTTTTATACCGTTAAATTTTACAAGATCAAAAATTTTATATGAACATCTATCCAGTGGTCTGTCCATTTCATGTAATAAAAGGTAATATTACGTGTTCGAACTAAAAACAGCTTGTCCCGTTTACCAAACATCTCGTTTTACATTTTATTCCCTTTGAGTTGAACTTTTATAGCTCATTTTATGAGTTTCCATTTCACATAAAACATTAACATACTACGACTTGCACTTCATACACGATTAAATTTTATATATTTTAAGCCATGATTTCCTAGTTCAACTTAATAATAACCCTTCGGGCTATATATAAACACCCTCGTGCTCGGCGCGAGTTTTCTTAAATAATTAAATCCAAAGTGTTGATCCTAAACTCCGCTAGGTTTCGTGTTTCGGGGTTTCTTCCGGAATATATAAACAATGGTGTGTTATTCTCACAGCGTTCTCCGTATCAAATTTCTATAACAAGCAGGACCCGCATGTGTTTCTTGTTTTTTCTAACTCAGTCGCACGTAGAAGAAGCTCAGGAACTTGAAATTTTATTTATAAAGTTATCACGTTCAAAGAATAAAGAGGAGAATATAACAAGTGTAGGAATTGCTAGAAAGAATATCAATTTCCTGAGAGGAGTGAGTACACGGTACTTGTATTCAATTTTTTACAGTTTTGGCTGAATTTTACAAGACCGTTGAAAGATTCAACAAGTTTTCTACTCCTTTCGCTTTTTCTGCTTTTTTGAGAGAATGGTATTGCGTTTTTTAACATAAAAATTGAAATTGATTTTTTAAATGTCTATGATTATTTATAAACATTGTGCGTGCAAAGCGTTTACGTGTGTTATTTATATATTACATAAGCAGATGTTTTCACGCATTACCATAGTTAAAAGTCCGCGCGGTTGTGGAAGTCTTCAATCAATGGCGAATATAAATAAGACTGAACGATTTTTCCCATTCTGAAGGCCTCATTTAAATAAATTACGATTCAATTGTATGTTTTTAAATGGAAAGGAGTGTTCTGGTTATATTCTCTAGAATATTAAAAACTACAGAGACAGAGGAGGTTTATTATGAAAGTAGCGTGGAAATACTCGAGTTCACCTCGCATTAAAGCTTATGAAGTGGATGTAAATGCATTAAATACGCTCTAATGGGTTTCAAGAAGGATTCTAGAAAAGATAAAAAGACTCGAGAACACCTTTCAACGAGATTAATTAGTCAGAATGAAGTGGAACTTATTTACTTGGCGCCTTCCTTTTAATAAATTGATAATTTCAATAAAATATTTATTTATGGTACGGGATTATAATAAAAAAAGATATAATAATAATAATAATAACAATAGTCCTTATCATCTTATCAAGAATGTCAAAATAAACGCGATATCAAAAGTTGAAACGGTTAAAATCTCTTATAAAGCAAACAAATCTATAGGAGACTTCAACGCTAGATAAGAACATAAACTCGGCGCACGCCAGTGCTTCGAGGCAAGTCGGTTGTGTTAACGGCCGACCGGTTTGTGAGACAAAAAACTAGCTTTACCGACGTTGCCACATTTCTCGAGGTCGCGGTAACACCTGCCTGTTTTCGACCAACTGTCGGGTCTACATTATTAAACACAGGTTTTCACTTTATTCCGTATGGCAAAGAATTTAAATGAAAGGCCCTTTAAAACAACCTTTCGAGCGAGGAGATTTTAAGAAGTTGGTTATAGCATGTGTGCGTTTTCTGCAAAAGGCAACGCAGGCTGTTTTCTTGCAGGGTCAGTGTAGGTAATCGCTTCTGCAGCGGGTCAACAGACTCGGCGATGGAGGTTTTATGATTCAAGATTTACAATTATCCAAGCTTCCGAGTTGAAGAGCATAGTTGGTTATGCATCGTTAATTTCCATTGTTTCTTCATGACTATGGAGGCGTTCGAGAAGTTGTATGATTGTCGTCAAACTTTAAAAGTGTGTGTGTATAGAAATAATGTAGTAGTCAATAAAAAATTCTACGCTTTATAACTTTGTTATTTAAAAGCAAACATAAGTTACAGAAAAAAGTTTAACCGGCAGCACCTTATATAAAACTTGTAATCACGCGATTACCGCAAAGACGCTTTGAACTTCAAAAGAATGTTTTAATGTAGGAAAATTACCTTAGTGTAACATTTTACTGGAGATTTTTGATTTAGAGTTAATCTGTTCACGACATCTCGTCATTAATCGACAAACAACACAGCAAATGCATTTGCCATTCAAAAACTTTTCTTTCTAAATCCAGGTGAAAGGAAATAATTGCGAGTTTTGTCCTACTTCCATTGTTAGCTATCTTTTATTCTTGTAACACAAGAAGTTGGTAACAAAAGCAAAACCGAAAGATAATTCATTTCTTTATGTAATAACAAGGGTCAAGACATTATTCAAATTCCTTATTTTGTTGACAGAAAATCGGTGCAGTAAAAAGCTCCCCCTCGATTTCATGTACCGAATCGTTAATGACAAAAAGCATTAAGAAGAATATTTGACTTTAAGCCGCGTAATAGTTGTAAGATGATCGACCACCCTTGGAGATAACTCTTAGACGAGAAGAATATAATTAGAGATGTTACGTTTGAATGGGATAGAAAGAGAAAAAATAACACACAAAGAGCAGCCAGTCCACGGATGCTGATGCTAAGGAGAATCACATGCTGGGCACAATAATTCCACTGGTAGCGACCACCTACTTGCTACTAACACCTACCTATTTTATTTTAATATGAGATCAATTTCAGGAAAGAAGTTTTTTATTTTTAAGTAAGTAAATTAACAGTTGAATTTCCACGGGAGAAATTAAATTATTTAAATATTTTGATTAAAGCAGATATTGACGGAATTATTAAACAAGAATTTCTGTTGAAAATTACCGTTTCTTTATTTTTAATTGCTTGCTTTTGTTTAAAATTTAAAAATTTCAAACTAAAGTTAATTTAGCTTTGTTTAAACTTTAACGGGATGTTTTGTACCAGTTTCATAATAGCATTTAGAGAGAGCAGTACATAAACTCTATTAAATTAATTTAAAGTACAATTAGAATAAAAACGACATGCTCGCTTTAAATGTTATTTACAAAAGTAGACGTTAGGGAAAAATAATTTTCTGTTGGCGAAATCGTATTCGTTTCAACAAAATCTCATTTGGATTTTGTCAACTAAAATGCCGAAATTATTTCAATATAAAAGAAAATCAGGTGGAGAATCTTAAATAAATATAAAGAAACTCTTTTAAAATGTTTGGTTTTTATATTGCAAAGGAAGCATTCAAACTGAATATTATCGAATTATGTTTTAAATTCTAAAATCCCCAAGACCTGTTTGAATTTTAAAGAAATATCGGGCAGTAAATACAAAGATAATAAAAAGAATTTGTTGGAAAAGCAAACGGAATTAAGTACATCTCGTGAACTGATATTACTATTATTATGTACCTCTCACATACACAGTCATTAAGAAGCCAATCATTAGTAAGGCAGTTAATTTCAGTGAAATTGCCATTTCTAGATTTGTTAAGTCGAAAATTGCCGCAGAAGACCAACCTGGTAGGTTACAAAATAGTTACCTTAGCAGAACAGGGATTGTTCGTTAGATTTTACTTCATTTCATTGAAATTATTAGAGAGACCACAGGAAAAGACGTGTGAAGATTACAAGGGTGTGAACAATATCAAAATTTTGTTTAGGGTTCTTCTTCTTAACAAAAAGCAGTAGCACAAAAATCTTGAAAACACTAAAACCAACTTTCTGTGCTTTCTCTTTGAAAATCTGTCCAGAAATTTTTCTGAACAGGACGGAATTCCTTGCCGAACGTCAAGTGTCTAGGAATACCAAAAAAGTGGTGTGCAATACAGTTTTTGTCCCCACAATTACTTATGGAAGCGAGAGCTGGACCCTGGGGAAATCAAACCGCAGCAAATTGTAAGCTATGCAAATGTGTTTTCTGAGTATCGAGGGCAAAACACGAAGGGATCAAATCAGAAACGATACCATCCACAGCTCTGTGGGAGTGGGATCCCTGTTGGAGAACGTAGAGCAAGGTCAGAACTTAAGATAGTTCGGACACCTGACTAGAATGCGAGACACCAGAGTGGTCAAGTTCTCTCATGAGGCCAGATCAGACCCTGCTTAGAGGCCAAGGAAAACTTGGTCTTGCCAGCTCCAGAAGCCGAAGCCAGTCGTCTGGCCAGAGACAGGGCAAACTGGAAGAAATTATAGTGAACCTCGACACCCAGCGGTACAAGAGGACGCGATGAAGTAAGTTTTTCTGCAAAAAAAATCTTCAATTGTTTTGTTGCGCAAAAGTGGTAGTCTACTACGATAGTATTGCATCCAAAGAACAGGCAAACTGATTAAGTGAAACCAGCAAAACCGTAACTTATAAGTAAAACAAAAATTCATCAATTTTCTCATAATTTTACTTGTCGTGGAAGTTGAGATTAGAAAATTCTCTTGGTTTATTTCAAAGCTCAAAATCACGACGCATAGAATTTTCATTTAACCAATACCGGAGTAAAGTTTAAAAAATCTGAACTAGACCTAATATAATTGAACTGAATCCTTTCAGGTCTTTCGAGCTTATTGGCCCTGTCGGGTTTGGCAAGCTTTCTGGGCTTGATGATCTAACGGGGATATTATCGGGCTTTTTAAGTGTTAAGGTCTTTCGGGTTTGTCAAAACCTATGCAGCTTTTTACGCTTGTCAGGAGGTTCAGGCCTTTTAAATTTTTCGAATCAATCGTGATTTCGGGTCGGTCAAGAATGTTAACAGTCTTCCGGTCAGGTTGAATTTGAAAATCTCAGCCTACTCTAATGTAATTGCACCCTGATGACACAAATATGTCCAAATTTCAAAGTTAGTTCAACAAAATGGTTTAACACTTGTCGTCTAGAGAAAAAAGGCTCAAAAGCCAGAAAACAACAATCTTCTAATCAGTGTAGAACCACAGTGATGCAAAAACATCATAAAACAACAAAATGGCTTTGAAACACTTTAACATTCATTGAAGGTAGTTTGTATACGAATCTAATCATATTTGCTATTGGTGTCTCTCCACTTCAAAGAGTTCTGGTACAAGATAAGAGAGTAGAAGCGATCGGGCAGTGGTCAAAAGGGCAGACTTTTGTTTGGATTTGAAGACAATGAGACGGTAACACAAAAATCGATGAAACTAAAACAGAGGTATTCTGTCTAAATTTTAGAAATTTCCATATTACCGCATTTTTGAATTCTAATTAAATATGAGACTCTTGGTGCCAAATGAGAGTTGACTTCTTCAATACAAAACGGCTAGATGCTGGGCAAAACTGATCAAAAGCCAAAAGTTTTGCAAAATGACCATATCTAAGTAGAAGCAGATGTCTGTTGCAAAACCGACAGACACTCTAAGGATATTTTGGTTGATCGGTTCAGTTGCCTTCCTAATCGCGATTCATATCTACATAAATATGGGGAGAGCTTGCCAGTATTTGATATATAGACAAACTTTTTGCTAATAGAAAGAAAGTGGGATATATCAAATTTTTTAAGGTTGATTGAATTGAATTCTTCAATGCAAAAACAAAATTCTTTGCTTGGAATCAATGACAGATGTGCAAACATGCCATATCAGAATAGGAGCTTTTTTGTACTGCACATGTCCATCCACAAATATTTCTCTATATACTCATTGACCAGAGATCCGCTATTCAACGACGAAAAACTTGAAAATAATAATTTACCCAGAAAGGCAAACTTTTGGAAATTATTACTAAAACAATAGCTGGGATACTATCTTTTTGATTTTTGGTAAAACATATTTTTCAGAAAAACGATATTTTAATGGCATTTTGGCTGGTTGACTAGCTTCCTGGTTCAGATACAATAGTGAGGTTGAAATGTTACGACCTACAGTCAAAATTCAAAACCATTATCGGGATCACGGTCTTATCCTATGAAAATAAATTCAATCTCTACAGTGTTATGGTCAGATTGTACTGGCAAAGAAGCGGAACAAGATGCTTGGTGGGTAACCGAGTATACCTTTCTTAAATCAGATGACATAGCTGAAACTTGAGCTCGGTAAACTTGACTTTGAAGCATCCATTTAACCCATTAAGCTAATAGGGCTGCTTGGATCCAGATTCTCACCCCAAATAATGCTTTTTGGGTTTGTTATCTTTCAATATTAGAAATGCGAGTAACAACATTTATTTTGCAGAGGTAGTCAAAAAGATGATAGAAGATGCTCAAAAGCTAACTTTGATGGTGTAAGTATCTAGTTTTAAATTGAAAATGAACTAATCAGAGTTTGTTAATTAATAAGACTGTAGATTATTTGGTACAGATGCTCTCTATTTGGAGTTGTCTGTTTCTCCCAAAATGGCTTACTGATTTTATGATAACTGATTGTGATAACTTTCAAATGATGAAAACGTAGACCTGTTTTCTGTATCTTAAAAGCTAATCGATCCTTTATGTCTTAAAATGCCAAAAATTATCTTCTTTCTAAAAGATGACTTTTGTAATTCCTTTTTCCCTCAAGAGCAACTAGCACTTGATTTCAGTTTAATATTGTATTAACGAAATCAAGCTACATATAGGCTCAAAAGACAGACATATCCAGTTGTTTGCTTTGTTTGTTCATAAGTTTGGTCTCTGCACGACTTGACCAGAAGCTTGGATTAGGCCAATTGGGTCAAGCATGCATAGAATCTATCGAAAGAAATAAATTGAAATTGTCTACATTTTGTTTTGTGTTATGTTAGAGGTACACAGATGTATTTAGTTTGCGACTTCCTTCTTCATAAGATGACATATAGTAAACAAAAGGTATTTCCCATTTTTTTTAATAAAATTGTGAGCTCACTTCCTATCATTTAATCCTAGTTGATGTGAACAAAATTTAATTAAATAAAAACTCGTTTTCTTAGTAACTGGAATCAAAGATTATTTTTTGTTGCGTCTCAATATCATGCTTTGAACGAGATATCCCCAGTTCTCTTTGTTGTAACAACAAAGAAATATTAAGTCACAATCAAGGACATTATTAAGGATATCCTTTAATATGATTTTTCTCTTATTACTACAAGTTCTGCAACAGCCACAACTCATAAGTATCTCCATTAGTTTTTCTTTTTTCTATATTTTGGATAGCGTTTCCCAAGCTAAACACTTTCAAATTGCATTCGAATCTCTCGTGGAAATTCTTAATAATTTTTTCCTTTTTTTAGCTTTAAATTTTTTTACGAATATAAAAAAGAACTTTCTATATAAAAGCGTGTTTCATTCTACAAAAAAATACACATCTAAGCGGATGACGATCATTAAAACCAAAAATGGATCAAATTAGAAATTTTAGATCGTCTCCAACATCTGCCGTTCTAAAAGAAACTTGGTCCAAACGTTTAAAAAAAGTTTTGTGAGGAAATTCAACAGACGAAGAATTAATTTATACTTTCAAACAACACAATCTGTTTATGGATAAATTTATTCAAACTGTGCGAATGTTTGTCTTCTAATTAATAACCTTTTTATTTAAATAAATTAAATTATTTACAGAAAGTGTGTGGTATGTTATGATAACTCTAAAGGCAACTTTGTTATTTAATTATATGTTTTATGTGGGTATTTAAACTCTTTGTGGGTGGTCACCTTTGCTGTTAAAAATAACCAAATTCTAAATATAAACTGCGAAAGAATCATCAATAATACAAGTATGATTTATGATGATTAATTTTATGTAACAATACAGAAAGCGTTCAGACAATAACAAACACGCTTTTGTGGGTAATCCACAAATATTTCCTTGTATTAAAAAAATCGTTTCCCATGAGATGCGCAGCTTGGGAATTTTTAGATCCTAAAACCTACCTGTCGATTTCTATACTACCGAAAAGACATGAACTGAATTCGACACCTTGCTCTACTAAAAGAAGTTGGGATCAAAAGAATGCACGAAATCTCCGCGATATAAAAAAGACACGCTCGAAATCCCCGGCATAAAATAAATTTCTTGAATTGTAAAAATTTCGTAAAGCACCCGACAAGAAAAATTAACGTTACCGGTACACATTGTTGCCTTTTCGATGGGGGAGGTGTGCACGGCGTTTGATGGTATCTTCTTATTTATATGACCCGAAGAGTATAAAATTGTACGTAGACAACACAAAAAACCGTCCTCAAGGGATCACGAAAGTGGCACTTACGAATGTTGAAGGTACTTAATGGAACTTTTATAACCATTCTTTGATAGACCAACTTAACGTTAAGGGCAGGGGCGGAACACATTCCCGACCAACTTAAAATTCGTTTCTGCTTTTAATTTTTTCCTCTCGCCTCGTCCTGTATAATAAGCGTCATGTTAAAATATTTCGAGGCAGATTTTTATTAAAGATTATGTCACATTAGGTTTGTTGATGGTGCTTCGGAATATTTTATGATTTCGTACGTTTTCTGAAAGGATTCGGGACAAATGAGGGAGCTTCGTTTATTTTAATGTAAAACAAACGAACCTGGGAGTTAAATGAGTAGCGAAGTTATCGAAATGTTTGCTTAATAATGTAAACGAAAAGGTAATACAGGCGGAAATCCGTCGAGATTAAGCCTATATAATTATTTCAACACATTAAGTATTGAAAATTTATTTTAGGAGATTTAATTTGGCCTGATAAATGTAAGAAAATTATAACCCATCCAATCCAGGCTTCCAGATAAGTACAGCACATACATCTCTACATAACTACCCCATAATTAAAAACGATGTTATTCTCTCGTTCTTCAAAGGATAACTTATTTATCGAGCTCGGTTAAAAAAACCAATTCTGAAATAAATTACTCTTGCCTATCAATTTTCGACCAATGTTTTTATAATTAATGTCGAGATACATAATGAATAGGTGTTGCCGTGTAGGAATTTAGAACTTATAATAAACATACTCAAGAACTTGGCATGGTGGACCCTAAAGGTGTGTAATTATTGCAAGGTAGGTAGGTCAGCGGATATAAGGTTTGATTATTTTTAAAAGCAAGGTTAATGCTAGCTATACGGACTAAACTTGTTTCTAATTTCTTGTTGGGTGTGGTGCTCCGGAGAATGTTAACGATAAAATAAAATTAATGCAAAACTAGACTCTCGACTCTTTCGATTCCTTCTACTTCGCGCTTACTTATGCCTACAAGCTGCAGTTGCCATAGAAAAATAAAAATAAAAGCAAAAAATTTTGTAACTATAACGGTTAACAGATGGCCGGAATTCTACAATGTCGTATTAATCAAACCCGTTGCTTTTTAAATATCGTTAGCTTAAGGCTAAGTTCGTGTTTAAAATTGAAAATTTCTCCTCTGAGCTACTATGAATAAGAAACATTTAAAAAGTATCTTAAATGAAATCGTGGATGATTCTTCGTGCGGTTAATTCTTTATTGAAAAGTTTAAAGCTTTTAAATTGTCAGTATTGGGCTTAAGAAGATTGCGTTGTTACATCTAAAGCTTCTTTCATTTAGAGCAATCTGTATTAACCGATTTAAATATCTCAAGCTGATAATGACCTTTCCAATATTCTGGTATTTATAGTTTTCGACAGTCCGTAAAATGAACGTTGTCGATTAGTTTCATTTTAATTGGACTCTTGAAAGTTGAACATAAATACAGTACATACCAGCAGCGCTGGGATTTCGTTAGCATTTGTGTTTACTTTTAAGCAGCTTCCAATTACTCAATCAATGCAAACCCGGTGAACATTTAATTAACATCTTCACTAATTTGAAACTAATGTCTAACACGGTTGTACATCCCTATTGATTCGTAGTTTCACGAAACAGAAAGATTAATGCGCCACATGCTGTTTTATTGATGGAACAGTAATTTCGATTTTTATGCTGCAAATGAGTAAAATAACTTTACCACATTATAAATCATTCAATCGGGATTAATTAATGTAAACAAATCCGAATGAGTATAAAGCTATAAATTTAATTAAATCTGATACAGTAATTGCGTTTGATGACTTTAACGTTACTATGGTAACTGGGATACAGGTAAAACCATTTCAGAAAGTACACAAATGCGAACAGCTTGCATAAAGCTTCGAAATTAACTTGTGATCGATAATTTATTGTTAAACAAATTAGCTGTGTTATCTGATAATCCACTAGCCATTATTTGCTACCGTTGCTTAAATGTCGAAGGAAAAGGCCAGCCACTTTTTAATATGAGTGATTGTTTTCTGATTTATTTTTATTAATATCTGACAAAACAAATATAAAAATTAAAATTGTCTGTCAGTGAAAAGAATTAATTCTTAAGATACTGTGAAGGTTTGAAGTTTAAATTTGAGAACGTCAAACAAAATTACAAATGTTTCTAGGAATAAAAGCAAACGGTAAGTAGACGACCTCTAATGCTTGGCTTAATACCCTACGCCAGGGCTACATGATCTTTTATATCGACTTACTTAACAACAACAAATTAATAATTCAGTTTCTAATTTCAATATAGAAGAAATTTAATTTCAAGATTTTTGACAGCACGTCATCGTTTAGACAGCTGTAGACGGTAATCAAGACGGAATTTCGTTCATTATTCGTTGCCATTGTCTTAAATTGTGAAACTATAATAATAATAATAATAAAGAAGAGCTATTCAACTGAATTCTTTTTTAATTTAAAAAGCTATCTAAATCAAACTACTAGTTTCTTTTTATATTGTGCTATAACATTTCAAAAGGTGTCTTTTAAAAATACGATCGAAGGATGCAAGCAAAAATGCTGGACGTTGGAAAAGTAAATATTAGGAACAGATAAGTCACTTTAATTCAATTAATTTTTAGAATGTCTTTGTTGGTTTCCTACAATCTTCTGTAAACAGATTAGAGATATGGTTGGGTATGGTTTTGATCTAGAAAGAGTTCCTTCTCGTGGGTTAACTTCTTGAAATCCCAATAAAATCCGCTTACATTCGCACAATATCCACAGATGTCTTGGTCAATCACTGGTGAAGTTGCTAACGGAACGATATCGGTTAGAATAGTAGTAAAATCGCATCTATAACCCCGTCTCACACAGCACTTAGAGGGTCAATATCGAAGATCCGTAACTGAATCGTTGTTGAAGGTGATAATGATAGTATGCAGACATTCAACCAACGTTGCGTACCATTGAAGGAGCTTTACTCGCGAGAAACTCGGTTAAGACAACCTGGACAATATTAGGATTATTAATGGCTTGCGTGGTTTCTATCTCTCGATGTGCTATTACAGAATCATCATGGAAAGCGCGAGCAGCAGTTTGGCAGCAGCTGTAGGTGAACTCTTCTTCATAGCTGTAGTGATTTGGGCGCCCCAAACCCAGGCAAAAATGAGGGATATAGCTTGCGACCAGAATTATGTTCTGCCAGTTGTTCGCCCAACTTTCCAAATCATTTTCAATCCAAAATAAATTCAAAAAATAACCTCAACAGGTGTCCCCGAAACCCTAAGATACATAATAGTTACTTTCATATCAGACATAGAAAAAAGGTCGCTAATAGAAGACTTGCATGTGTTACTATGTCTGTGGAATGTGTAGCATTTAGGGCACAGACATATTAATGTTAAATGTGGACACCGAAGAATGTAGGCGGCATTTTAAAAATTTCTTCAAGATTCTACAAACCGTTCCTATCTTCTTTTATCAACAAACAACTAACAGTGCATAGAGTATGATCGTCTGCTATTTAAAGTTTCGTATACACTGACTAGAAAGAAGAACAGACAATAGAAACGAACGAAATAGTGAACATTTCAGAACACTCTCAACAGATGTCAGGTGTTGGTATTTCAGCAAGCTATTAAAGAGCGTTGCGCAAGCACGATGAAACTCAATGTGGATGTTTTGCGGATATAAACTTGCAGCAAATCTACCTTTATTTTGATAAATTGTAAAAACAAATGCAAACTGAAGTGCGAACGCCTTCCTCCACTGTATGGAAGTGCTCGCTGTCTTTTCCTTGTTTAGCTTGCAAGTTAAGCTCGCGAACAGTTTGCTAGTGGTTTAGCTGTTTTTTCCATGAGTGCAAAGACTGCTCGTACAAAGTATATCGTAATAAACTATAAAGTCTTTCTAGCTACGGTTGGTGCCTTAGCAGAAATGTAAAGAGGTCAACTAGAACATTGTCCCACTATCTCTCTTCTCCTCCTTTATTTATATCCTTGATATGAAGCCTAGAGAGGCTGTTACTGTCAGTGATCGTGCTCTGTATCAATTTTCCCAAGTTCATTCTTTCAATCCCATACCTCGAAACGGATTCATCTGTATCCAATTTGTTAATTTGGCCAAAGTCTAGTCTGGTAACTGTGTTTCTACAAACTCTGAGGTGTTGATGGTGACATTTTGGATTCGCGTTTTTCAGTCGTTACTATTTATGGCCTGCACACCTTTGACTAATGGATTAGTGTATTGTAGGATTATCCAAGGTAATAAATCTGAAGCAAGATTAGGATCTATACGTGTTCTTCAAAGTCGTATTTAGCTTACCACTAGTGATAAAATAAGACTTCTAGAGTGAGTCAGTAATTAGGTAGCTAGTAAATGAAAATGATTCAAAATTGACAAAACTTTACATAAATCATGTTTTCACATTCAAAATAGCACCGCCTTTCAAATATAACCTTGAGGTACTCCTCTAAATATTTTTTATCTTCAAAATGTAATTCATTTCATCGATTACTTCGTTAAAGAAACTAATTTAATAGTACAACAACAGTAAAAATAATTCTTGTTTTCTATGAAAAGCCCAAACTTGACAGAATCATTGTTACCTTCACCATTGTGAGAAATCATACATTCTCATGCTAATTTCATATTAAGATTCTAATGCCACTCAATTTATATGCTAATTATAACACTCTTATTTAACAAAAGAAAACATTCGTTGCATAATTCTGTTTTGAATTTTCTAAAAAAAAGGAATATTGTCTGAGGATACAAATTACGTACTGAAATGACATGCTGCATAACATCGTGTGACTGTTGACGTAAAAAATCTGTTCCCTTTCTTGATTATCTCAGGTTTCTCGAATAGGTTGCGGTAAATCATGTCTAGAAGAGAGGTAAAGTTATTTTTATATATGTGCAGGTATTATATTAAAATGAAAGATTGCGTGGAAATGGAACCAGATATCCGTATTTTATGCCTTTAAGAATATTATTATAATGGTTTACTGTTTTCTGAGAAAAAAACTATGCTGCGGTAACTTTTGTTACACAACACGGGAATTATATTGTGTGAAAGTTAAAATATCTTTTATGTTTTTGCAAAAATCCTAAATTGAATTTCTGTTTGAGAAGGTAGAATGATTGGCAGTGAAGGAAAAGTTTTTGAATATTTGCAAATTGGATTTAGATATTATGAAGTTTTCCGTCTTAATTTATACCATTTGAAGTATTCAAGAGACAACAATCATAATTAAATTTAAATTCTGGATAATCTCAGAAATTCCTTTAGCTCATTAATTCCGTAGCTATTTTATTACATCGATCCTAACATTTATCAAACGAAAACCACAGATATCTTATATATCACATTAACTGCTAAGAAATCCGGATAACAAAAGGTCACTAGAAAACGTCATCTATATAGTGATTAAAGACTATAATTTTATCTGCAAACACACGCTCAAACCCGAGAAAACGTAAAAACCACCTCTTCGCTTTTCACTTTGTTGTAAAGAGCGAAAGGTATAAAAGTCAAAGTAAGACGAAATCTAAATACGTATACACACACGGCAAAGCCAAAGTAAAATAAATGGGCTTTGTACCGTAATAATGTTATCAACTCTGACCACCCACAACAGATATAATCGGCAATCTGAACCGGTCACGACGCAAACCGCAATGAGGAAAATAGAGTTCGTGGAGGTCCTAACCTAACCTGGACCCCGATAAAATTGCTGTATCGTTGCTTGAATGGCGGTAGCGATGCAGAATTACAATCAACCATCAGATAACTACCAGTATATTTCAGCAGGCGATAACAGCTTAGTTTTTACTTGCATATTTGCATATTTATTGCTTCATGCACTGCGTTTGCATTTTGGTGGAATTAAAAAGTGCCTGGTTTGAAACCAATAGTAATAACAATAATAATAACAGCCGCTATGATACAGAGTAACTTAAATTTAATTATTTATGCATGCTTACAAGTACATGCTATTAAGATTATTCAAGCTTATCGTATACTTGTGTGGGTTTAAACATTTTATTGGGCTCATTAAATATCTACTCTAAATGTGGTTACTAACCAAAGCATGTATCTTCTTGAACAGCACAAACAGTTTTCCGAGGAGAAAGCAATGTGTTACCAAGCAAAATTAGACTACAAAACGTTTTTGATTTATTGTAAGTAGTCTGGATGCTTCTCATCTGAAAAATTATCATAAAATAATTATTTCTCTGGGATCTATTTTTGAAGGATTGTTTTACATTTAAATTTAATGTCACGAACCCACCATTATGTAACATCAATTATAATGCTATAATTGAACGTTACGTGCATGGAATTTCTGATACCCAAGTCGTTAAAATATTACCTAGAAGTCCTGTATACCTTAGTTAGTGATGTCATTTAGTTAATATGGAAAATTAATTGAACCCACCTTTTTGTTATTATCTATAAAATAAATATTCCATATAATTATTATACAACATCTTCAAAAAATGTTCGTGTTAACATACAATCAAATTTCGTTCATTAAGGTTAAGTATTTCATAAATTGTTATCGACTACAAAACTAATGATAACAACAATAACAATAATAATAATAATGTAAAATTGGTTGGAATTTCCTCTCCAAGATTTAAAATATAACAATTTCTTTTTTGTTAAAAGATCCTAATCTGCTATAAATTGCAAGCGACAAAAGTTGTGACCTTTTTTTTATATACCTACTACATCAATAATACATAATAGGTAGTTTTTATACCATAATGATATTACTTGATAACACAATTTCGTATAAACTTTTAATGCATTAAAAGTATTAAAAGATTTTATATCTATGTCGGAAAAGAAATTATAGCTATTTTCCTATATTATTTTTAAATTTTCGACATTATGATTAATTTTCTGTGACAGCTCTCGTAATATTTTCCTAAAAAACCTTTGAAATAGATTACGTGACATACGACGTTAGTAAAATTGTTATTGGATTTCCTTGATGTCAAATAAAAACAGAAAAAAAAAGATTAATCAATGATTAATGACAAAAATTATAAATACATATACGCAAAAAAATATTTGAAAATGGAGAAAACACTTTAGTGCTATATTAAACGCTCTATCATCGAAAAATAATTGTTTCATAATTATTTAATTAGGATGTTTTAATTGATTCTAGTACATAGTTACCATAAGATCATATGAAATTCAAAATTAAAAAATTTAAAATGAAGAAAGTCGCGATGAGGATATTCAGAGCAGCAGGTTGTATCTTTATCAAACTAAAACTCAAGTGACTCAAAGTGACTAACAATAAGATTAAATCTCGGTCTGAAGGATTATTTCAAGATGTCTAAGGGAATCAGTATCATCCTGAGTTAGTTATTGATAAGTTGACAATTTCAGATCATTCAGATATTAGAGAACCGAAGAATCAAAAACTTCAGAAATAGGAGTTATTATCTATCAGCAACTTCAAATATCAACGATTCAAGTTAAGAACTCATACTACTGTAATCAAGCTCAAGATCGCAAGGCGATTGCAACTTAAAAATCAGGTTGTTTGAAACCTAAGTGCCTTTAGTACTGAACACACGAGAATTGAAATGAAGAAGGAATTCGTCCAATGCCAAAACTTCACTTTGACAGATTCATAATTACAAGAATCTCTGAATAGTTCTCAGAGAGAAAGTGAATAGGGTAATCTATTTAAGAGCAGTGTTTCTCGACCTTTTTTTACCTACGCAATCCCTTCTGTCTGTCTGAAGATTCACAAGCCAAGTCAGTAACTTAACTTCTGAAGCCAGTTTAAAATGATCTTTACAACCAAGCCCTAGCCTTTATTTCAAAAACATATACAGTCAAATTCTGCCATTTACCGTTTAAATAAGATTGGACAGGATTCATAGTTGAAGAATCTCTTGCTTTAGCTTGTACCAGTTCGACCGAAGAGTTTAACTTAGAGATTCCACCATGCGCAGCAATATAAGTGCAAGTAGTCGAAATACTATAATTTTAAAGTGAAACCGTGATAAAACATTCTACCACTCACCATGACAGTTAGTATCTTGAGCTTCCTTTTTTCAACGATTTCCAACTTGGTAACAAAGGAAGTGTAAAACTGACCTAAGGATATCAACCAATACAGTCACAGCAAGTTCAAGTCCACTTGCGGGGGAAAATTGAGAACTGAGTTTCACTATTATAAAGTACAGCACCTGCATATTTGTTTAAAAGTTAAAACTAAAAATGGATTAGCTTTATTGGTCTCGGTTTTTCTGCTCTGTTGGTTAATAGATGTCTTTAAACGAGCTAAAGGAAAATGACTTAACTGTTTGTATCCTTGCTTACACTATATGCAGACTCCTCCTCACAGGTAGTTGTGTCAGGCAGGACGTTATCAAAGAAACGGTTTGAGCGAGATGGTGCGTCCAAACGAATTTACGATGTATGTCAAAATGTAATCTAGTTATTCTGTAGTTAGCATTGTTTATTCGTTCTTCTTAAAAATAAACAAAAATAGTTTTTGGATTTTTAAGGTTCGTGAACCTTAGGTTGACAAATCCTAATACGACGACACAAACACTATTTGAGACAGACTTATTTGATCATCAAAATGTAACGTTTCTCATCTTCAACATTCATCTGCAGACATTGAGGGATAACCAGAGAAAGTTTAGAGCAAAAATGCCACTAAATAAAATTTTTTCCATAGCAAGCATAGCATAGACTAAAACAAGCCAGTACAAGACAACAATGTTATGATCACTGATTCAACAAGACCAGTTTTGAAGGTTTGCAAAAAATACTAGATTTCTACCAAAAGCGACCAAAAGTAGAATGGCAAGTCTTTTTTTTTTGGAGAAAGCAAAATCAACTAAATTGGTTTAGTCAAAACTAAAGATCAGAAAAGTAGATCCCAATGAAAAAAAGAAGAGGAAAATAAACTCAAAACTCTTTATCACTATCAGTAAGCACCATAGGGGATGATTTCAACACGAAAAACATCCAATGGAGATCTAGATTAACGACAACCAAAGGAAAGGAAATTTTGGAAGCAATCAGAGAAAATGGATACCAATCACTATTCAAGGAGAAGCCAACGTACTGGCCAACAGATCAAAATAAGATACCAGATCTCTTATATTGTTAAGAACATACCAACAAACTTCATGCAAGTAGAAGAAGGATGGGACATGAACTCAGATCACTCACCAACCCTTCTGACGCTGAGTGAAGATATAAGAAAAGAAGCTAACCCAAGCTTGGTAAACAAGCAAACAGACTGGGAAAGCTTTAGGCTCGGTCTGGAAGAAAGAATTATTCTCTCAGTACCACTGAGAAATGAACAATTGGACGAAGAAGTTGAATTATTTATAAACAACATCCAACAGGCAGCAAGGGAAAACCTACAACCAAAAGAAGAGCAACAAGCAACAACTACCCAAGAGAAATTAGAAACCTTATCAGAGAAAAGAGGAAGGCAAGACGCAAATGGCAACAATCCAGAGCTCCACAAGACAAAACAGATCTGAATAACATCAGCCAGCGGATAAAAAGAGAAACACAACAAATAAACACGGAGTCGATTAACACCTACTTGAGGGAATTACCGGATGATAGCACTGGAAAGCCACCGAAAGATTGAAAAGACCGATAATGCAGACATGGAAAGCAGCAAGAAATATCGAGAAAAAAGCCAAGATCTTTGCAGATCACTTCGAAAGAACATTCCAACCAAACGAAGAGCAGGAGGAGGAACCAACTTGGGATGCAATTGTCCAAGACAAAAAAGAAATCGAACTTACTACGCCCAGAGAAGTAGCTAAGGAGATGAAAGAGACATAAATCCAAAGAAAGCCCGCGGATTTAACCTAATCACCGGCAAAGTGTTAAAACAGCTCCCGAGGAAAGCCGTAGTTAAATTGACCACTCTTATAAACGCTGTCTTCAAGCTAAAGTTGACAAGTTGCAAAGGTGATCATGATCCCTAAACCTGGAAAAACTCCACATGAAGCTTCCTCCTACAGACCTATCTCATTGCTACCTGTTTGTTACTTAAGCGACTAAAACCAATAATCGAAGAAAAATAATTAATCCCATCACATTAGTTCGGGTTTAGAAATAAACATTGTACTATTGGCCAAGTACATAGATTAGTCAACGTAGTAGAAAAATCTCTAGAAGAAAGAAAAGTTTGTTCCAACAAAATTCCTAGACGTAGTTCAGACTTGTGATAAGGAGGGGCACGAAGGCTTGAAGTACAAACTGAAAAGGTTTCTGCCTCAACAGCACTTCCAAGTCCTTGAGTCATACATCTGAGACAGATATTTTAAAATTAAACAAGATGAAGCTTACACAGAGCTAAATGCAATCAGAGCAGGGGTGCCACAAGGAAGCGTATTAAGTCTTGTACTGTATCTGTTGTACACCTGTAACACTCCTACACTAAAGAGTAGCAAAATAGCTACCTTCGCCGACGATACTGTTATACTGGCAATAGGGAAGAGTAATGAAGAAGCTACAGCGAAGCTCCAAACAGCTGTTGAACAAATCAACGTTTGGACGAATCAAAATCGATACATGTTAACTTCTGCAACAAAATTGCTCAACATATGCCAGTCAATATAAACAATAAACAGATTCCATATTCAAATACAGCTAAATATTTAGGTATTACTCTTGATGCAAGGCAACGCTGGAAAGTTCAGGACAAAAAGAAAAGAGAAGAACTTGGTATTAAATTCAGAAAAATGTATTGGCTAATTGGAAGAAACTCCATCCTGTCACTGCACACCAAACTTCTGCACCACACAGAGCAACATCAATGTTATTCAAAGATTCCAAAATTAAGTATTAAGGACCATCGTAGAAACACCACGGTATGTCAGAAACAAAGGCATTCATCGGGACCTGAGTAAGGAAACGGTGGACAGCGAAATAAAGAGGTTTACAAGGAGCCACGAAGAAATCATGTGAATGTTGAAGCGATCCAATTTCTCGACAACACAGGGATAGTGAGAAGACTTAAAAGAACTAAGCCTTTTGAGTTAGCGTTAAGTGATAGTTTTAGTGTAAAGTAGAGTAAAGTAGAGTAAAGTGGAGTAAAGTGTGGAAGTGTACCTACACGTTAAACATAGTGTAGTTAAGTGCTAGAACCCGAGGATCGCTATTGGGCCAAACCTTAGAGTAAGAACAGTAACAGCTTAGGATAGAATAGAATTGCTTATTAGTCTCATTGACTAGATAATAATAATAAAAAAACTATAAGTAAGCTCAATTTCACTATTTTCTCAATAATCAATTAAAACTGTAAAAAAATAAAAATTTGTAATAAATGACAATGAATAGTTAAGATCAAGGTTACCGAACAATTAAAAATGTTTACTGTTTACTGTGTCAGAAGAAACATAAAAAAATAATTTTCTATAGGCAACTTTAGTTCAGTTATATAGAGTGACTATCAAATAAATTGAAATCGGCAGGAAGTTTAATAACAGCTGGCGATATCTTAATATTTAATATTTTAATTAGGTCAATTTGGGAGGATAAAAATAAAAGATAAAAAATATCTTTTATCGACACAAACTTTTTTCCCTTGTCAATAATATCTAACAACTTCCAAACAAACACATTTATTTGGAAATAAAAGAAATATTGAAGCTTTCTCATCAAAGATCATTAACTTAACATCCATTATCATCCATCATTTCATAACCATCATAAAAAAACTTTTTTTTCAGATAGAGAAATTCCAATCTTAACATATTAATTGGTTTTCTTCTCGTTTTGTATAATACAAGTAGGAAGAAAAAAAGTTAACAGAAAAAGAAATGTATTTAAATTTAACGACCGTATGAATATTTACAAATGAGATTTTTGGCCTAGTTTATTTATACAGATATTTTTCATTTAAATACTAATTTCTACAGGAAACGTGGAAGTGGAGCACACAATTGTATAAGTTGAACACGAATGAAAATTGCTCGGAGAACCATACATACAGTACTGAAATATTGTTGTGTATTCTTTAATGGAAGAACGTAATAAAACACCGCATTCTTACTTGTCTTTATTAATTTGAGTTTAAAATGGGTCAACTTGTGTAATGTCTTTATATCTAAAAGAAGCTTTATTTGAAAATTAAATTTACAAACTTTTCTTAAATAAAAATGCTCGTTATTATTAGATGAAATGATCGTATTATAAATTATAAGTTAATGTTATAATCAATATGAAAGGCATTATCATTTTTAAAAAGTAATAATGCTTTTGACCCTTTTACTGTCTTCTGCCATCTTTTGATGTGCTTGCTCAAAGTTTTTCAATTCACCTACTAAATAATTATTGACTGTTGATAATGACTTTGGTGGCAGCTGCTACAAAATTAAATATCTGGGTATCCCTCGTAACACCAAGATGATACAATGTAATTGCACAGTTTCAAAATTGAATGTACCGTTACACAAAATTAATTTTTGCACTTGCAGAATGTCAATTTCATTATCAAGGTAATAAACCGTTTTACTGCTTGATGTTTTTTTCCGCCGAGCACTTAACACTCTTCCTTTGTTTGTTTTTCATTTATTCTCGAATCTTCACATGTAATATAACTTAATATTTTACAAACACACATATGTACGCATATAAATGCACATCTATAAAATTAAAAACAACTTCGAGTTAATTAAATTTATCTAGTATATTGCGGAAATAAAGCGTTTAGGTTAATTTCTTTATTATTATTATTACACTCGGATCCCTTTTGTGTTTCTCGCTTACATATAAATAATTAATGTACGTTTCATACGTACAACAATGTAATACATAATTACTGTAGGATATATCTGAAAGAGGATAATTTTAATTTTTAATGATTTACTCTTAATTAGAAAATGTACTCGAGGGAATTTAACTTTTGTATCATTCCACCTTTTGTTATACAATTAGCCTAGCCTATTATGTGTATAATACTGTCGTCGTCATTGTTAAAACACGAACAATTACTTGCATTTATATTATTATCATTATATTCAAATTTAAAACCACTTGAGAACAAGGAGAATTACTCCGAATTTCAAATGCACGTCTAAACTTGACCTTAGAGTTCAAATTAAAGCTCAAAGCTACACCATAATTAGAGACACTATAAAGCTTTAGAGAGTTTGTGTTAAATTTCACGAAAACAACATTACATAATCGTAAAGACACAAAATTCCTCGATTAATTTTCAGACATCTCGTGAATCTTAAGTAAATAGCGCCCGCGAAGAATTTCGCGGAAATCTGACACCCCTGGGGAAAAACGAGTTGGAAAACGTATTCGACTAGAAAATCAGCTAAAAATTATTTGATTCCGTCAAGAAGTCAATTTATAATTTGTAAGCTTTTGTTGTATGGACTATATTATAAAGCGGAATATTTTAATTTGAGCTCCTTTGTTGTTATAATAAAAGAGCCTTGACATATAATGAAAAGAGCAAGTTAAAACGTAAGTAGACCGTTATTTTTATGCTGTGGTTTTGATGGTAAAAATGAAACGTCTATAAATCAAAAGTGCTGTATAAAATTAAATTAGCAACACAATGGTATAAACACATAAATATAAAATAAAGAAGATTTTTCTTTTTATTTTTTCCTTATTAAGAACTTCAAACGAATTTCCATATTTTAAGACCGATACAATAATAAGGAGGAAAATTCAGTAAATCAAACCGTTCATGGAATTCTATTTATGTCTGAAATCTGAAATCTCATCTTCTAATTAATTATGACTAATTTCAAGAACTTTGCTTGTCTTGTGAGTTTCTCATTAAATATTAAAACGCCCGTTCTGTCTAATTCTAGTACACGGAAGATGTAGGTACGTAATCACAAGGCAGAAAAATAACAGGCCTCATAAGAAAAACATTTTGTATGGCTTTATAACACATAATTTAGGTAAATCGATTAAAATCCATTCACAAACGATTTATGTTTAATCTCATGGAGAGTTAACATTTCATTAACAATTCAAAACATCTTACTTTCGGATCAGAACATCAAAAAGAATTGGGGCTACTCTGTTCAAATTAATTTTAGGAAACTCATATCCTGATGGTTTCTAGCATGCTCCAAATTAAAGCTGTACTGGTTTCATAATTGATCTAAACAGTATAAGAAAATACTAATAGAATTCTGCAAAAAGATGTGATACAATTCTTCTACACCATGCAAGTTTTAGCAGTGGAGATTTGTAAACGATACCAAGTTTACAGTTTTTCGTTCTTTTCTCATTATGCCTAAAAACATTGAGAGGGACTATGGGATCAAAAACTCATTTTTGGCTTTTTTTCAAACTTAGCCAATCTTAAGATCCATTATTGAGTCTCTTAGTCATGACTACTGCCCTTTCTGCTGAAGCATCGTACATCACAGATTTGTTCGGGAAGATGAAAATGCTAATTGGCACACCATCCCAAATATTTATTCTTTAGATTTATGCTACAACAGAATACAGGGCCCGATTTGGGTTTCTTCTTTCTGTCTCTTAAGAAGGTTAATAGAGGGCGAAATCCGACTGGGAGCCACTGGAGATGGTCCTTGGATGGCAAATTTCGATCCATGATCGTATCTTTAGTCCAACTCCGTTGAAAAGCACAGTCCTACCCGTGAACGTCTCTTTAGCTTTATCAAGAAGATTAATAAACGGAAAACGTAAACTCCACTTGTTATCGTGTCTTTAGCTCTATTAAAAAACTGTACTGAGGGCGAAGCCGGATTTATCCCAATGAAGGTCACATCTTGACTAGTATTCATATCTTTAGCTCCATTAAAAAAGTTAATGGAGAGGAAGATGCGAACTTGTGCCACCGGAGGTGGCCCATTGCAAATCAAAGCCCTATCCGTGTTGGTATCTATAGCTTTAAGAAGATTAATGGAGGACAAAGTCAAATGACTGTTTGGTCAAACGTGATTCATCTTCCTCATATTTTCCATGTTCTGGATTCGGTACCAGACGCTGCATTAGATCTAGTTTCCTAAAATACTACTATTTAAATAAGAAGCTAGAGAAATTTGGAAAGACTACAAGACTCTACCGAATAGTATATAAATGTAAGACATGATTAGCATCTACAATTTTCAAAATAAGAATCTACAATCCATTTCACAAAATAAAAATTACAAATAATGGAATACAACGATAAGGTCCAATCTTGATAAAATAAAAAGCAAGTCGTTATAAAATACCTAGTGGATCTAGATTTGGAGAGGTTGAACGCCAATCTTCCTTTGCAATAAAATCATGGAATTTCCTTTTTAGCCAATTTTGGATCATTTCCACTCCATGCGAAGGGGCAGAGTCCTGTTGAAACGTCCATCTCTGGCCATTAAACATGGGCGTGTTTAATGGCTCCACTGTGTGGACTGAAATGTCTTCAGTATAATCTTTTACCTTGATTCTGACTCCTTGAGGCACAAAATAAAGTTTTGTTATGTCAGTCCAGTTTGCACCCATCTAAACCATCACAGAAGCTGGGTGGTGAGTTCCTTGTGACTTTTCCTAAACAGGGGAATGCTTTTAGTTGATTCTGCGTAAATTCGATCCTTCTGCTTGTTAAACTTCTCTTGTACTGTAAAAACTTTCTTGTCAGTGAAAATAATTCTTTTCCCACTTTTACCGCGTACCATTTCAAGAGTGCCCGGTTTTTAATGAGCCCTCCTTTGTATGCGCACGATTTATGGTCATTTTTGAAAGTCTCATTTGTAGGGCGAATTTTTTCTGAATTCGATTTTTCAAAGCTTTAATCATAGCAGAAGTCGTTTTAGAACGAGGAGCTCCATTCCTTGATCTGTCTATAATGTTTCCAGTTTCTTTATATCAATTTACGGTACGGTCAACGAAATTCCTCTTAATTCGAGAAGTTCTCAGCAGTTTAAAAATTTCTCCTGGAGTTTTGTCTTGTAAACGTTCAAATTAATCATGTCAAGGTTAATTTAATGAGAAGGGAGATCCTTACAGATCAAATAGCAGATTGGTTCTTGGATTAAATACAAGGTTTGTCTTGAAGTGAAGTAAAAATTATCAAATTGATGTTTGTAGGTTAATTAAAAGAAGAAAGTTGTAACGGGAAGCAAACGGTGTAAAATTGAAAATGGTGGACTCCAAACAACTACCAATCCAAAAGAAATTCAGTTAGAGCAAAGAAGATGGTATTACAAAAGCAAAAATCAAAAATAGGACCATAATGGTCAAAAACCTAAGATATAATTTTGAAAGACTATTCATTCTTTTGTCTTCTTCCACTGCAATATTATCGTGATGGAGGAAGACGTTGTTGTTCTACATACTGTAGAAATTCATCAAACAAAACAGCTTGATTTTTCTAGAATTCAGAATTTGACTGCAAAGCTATTTTGAGCCAAAAGCACAAGAAATGAGATTGTACAAAAATTGAAATCGCTTTGAACAAATTCAGTTGTGGAGGTTGTTAGCCAAACACTCAAAAGTACAGCAGAAAACGGAAACGAAGTGAAATTCGATATTATGGAACTACACAAGAAGAAAATGAAAGGTCTATCAGTGTAGAATTCTTCAAAAGTAGTTCTGTAAAAGACCATCTATCTATGGAGCCTTCCTTTTTCTTCATCTGATTACAAGATTGAGCGAAGGAAAATTCACTGCAAATCGCATAGTTGCTGCAGTAAAGCAATCTTGTGTATATATATTGTCTTTGGACTATCATCATAGGAGCCCAAGGCACAGAAGTCTTGAGATATGAGTATTATCTTGAAAAGTGCTTTCAGTTGATAGGCAAAAAGCTCAAACGTCAAATCTGTTCTTAAGACAGTAGTTAGATAGTAGTAGTCTAAAATGGATCTTCTCAGTTGTTAACTAATTACACTGAATGATTTTTAATTCGTACATATTTTAATCTAGATATATATAGTCGGTTTATAGATCTTTTTCATGTATACTAAATTACGTATTCAGTTTTAAATATGTGACAGGAATTTAGAATCACCCTGTATTATTATATCTTACAATGATCTAACATGAGTCAATTTGATTGTTAATTATTTACATCTCCCACGCCTACTAAATGATATTTAACCATTCTCACATACTATACATAATGCGATTTCCCAAAATGGATTTATTATAATTAATTACCCAACTGTGTTCCTGCAAGAGCTAAAAATAGTTTGGAATCTTTTCTATTGTTGTAAACCGTGTGTAAACGGATATTATTATACGTGTAAAATTATGAAACATGCTATTAAAAACAATAAAAAAAATGATTTAGCAACATAATAAAGTATCCATAATCGTACACGTATTGCAATAATTACCTTGGAATATTTTAACATTCGCGTTTTTAAACTAGTTCACTGATTTTGAAATAACAACATTAATTAATAATTATCATGTTACGTTTTCATACTTTCATAAAAATTAAAAGTGTAATACTAACAATTAGCAATTTATCTTTCAAGAGTTAACTGCTCTTTATAAACGATTACCATATTCAAGAAGTTTTTGTTTTATTTTGCTGTATCAAGCATTACTTTCGAAAGTCGTAACGGTTAATGAGCCTAAAAATACGCGAAATATCTCCTTTTTCTCTTTTCAAGTCCCATTTGATGGGGACTAATAACTAAAAATCTCATCAAGAAAGTATTTCATGGCTGCTCCTCCGGTCTAGTCCGTGATGAGATCATTGCGATTCTTCCAGGAAACTGAAAACTTTTGTTCTGTTTGTTCTTAATAGCAAAAAGTGCGCGTGTGTGTTCGGGTCGACTTTGGAGGAGGATCCTACAAAATCCTGGACGGTTTAAAAAATCATATGAAAACTTGTGTTCTAGCTTAGTAACTAGCAATAAAGATTAATAGATACGTGAGATTGTATGACAAACATTGATTAATGACGCTTTTTCCTGATACAAGGAACGAATCGCGTGGCCACATTCTGCTGAAAAAACCTAAGATGGATGGCGCATTTCCTACACAGAAAATACCGACTTAAAAGAACTGTCTATTTCGGAAGGGCTTATCGTTTCGTGTATCATTTTCTTTTGTAACCCTCGCAATATCTTCCTTGTGTTCTTGTACTGTTGGGAGGAGCTAATTTCACTGGATGAAATTGTTTTGTGAAAAAGTTACAACCTCTTGAAAGTTAACAGAATTATTCCGAAACGGTTACAGCTTTACAAAGCGACAACTGATATCGCCGGAGAGTATAATGAAATTTCAGATTCGATCACTATTGAGTGGGTTCCCGCATAGGAAATTAGAGACTTATAAAAGCTGCTTGTTCAAGTTTTTTTTTCTCTTTCCAAAACTAACAAGCAACTAATTAAGAAAACAAACTGTCCGAAGAAGAAAGACATAAATATAACACAAAACTCGTTTACTTTAAGAAAAACTTCATTTTGTAAAATAAATATGCAAACAGGGAAATTATTTAAATATTTTACGAAATTTAAATGGCTACTTTTAGAGATTTTTAACTCTAACCCAACATTTTTTGTCTAGTTTTTTTTAACATTTAGTTAATCCTTTGGGATCCTCCATTAGTGTCCACACTTTACCTTTTTCTACATCCTTCTTCCTGAGTGGTAGTTTTTCATGTTTAAATCAAAATTTCCAGCAATTAAAACAAAAAAAATTTAATCTAATGTTAATTTTGATTAATTAACAAGTTTCTACCACAAAGAAGCACATTTTTTATGGATAAAATACGGAAGTAAGTATACATTATCTTAAATTTATGTGGAAAAATATTGCAGAATTTTCGCTCTGTAAATTAAAAAAAAAGGTATTATCTAACCGTCGAGTAAATCTCTTGATAACTGGCCCTTTATAAACCTCTTAGAAGGCAGTATATTATATTGATATATTTTCTGGCAACGCGGAAAATATGAGGGCATCTCCTTGCTAGAAACTGTATCCAGTTACAATCTCAAGCAGAAACAATGGGATAATTTGTAAAAGATACTTTGGATTTTATTAGCTTATTTATTGTGGTCGTCTTGGAATCCTTTTGTATCGGAGTTTAAAAAATATTAGTTCTTCTTCCAACTGTCTTATGGGGAGAGGATTCTATTCATATCCATGAAATCAGAGTCTGATTTGGGATTTGTAAAATCATATTATAAATATTTAAATATGATTCTGCTATAACAAAGATAATTATGATTTTTGTCTACAAATCAATCACATTCAGAACTAATATCTCAGATACCTAAAGTAGAGCTTTCTGATATTTTCAAAAAACAATGAAGACCAGTAGAAAAAAAGGACGTGCTCGGTGAGGGTGGGAACTTTACATTTCCTCAGGATCAGGAATAAGTATACAGACTTAGGATTCTCTGGGAAACATCAACATCCCAATAACTTTATTTTGTCAAATCCAAACAAGTCAGTTTTCAAGAACCATCAAGATTTTAAACATTTTGCCAAAAGGAAAAGAAGAAAAAAATTCTTTGTAGACTGACTATGGAATATTCCTGACGCTTTGTGATTTTGTTCACGTGAACACTCAGTCACATAAATTAATAAAATTATTGAACCAACAAATATAAATCTTCTAAAATTCAAAGATAAAAACGACAGAAACATTTCTCACAAAAACTGGCTCAACTTACTACTACAATAAGCAGAATCCTGTGAAATTGGAAATTTTGATGGTCTCATGTACGTATTCGACCCATATTGATTTATGTCAACATGAGCAAGTTATGACTTGCGAAAAGAAAACTTGAGAATTTTTGACCAACAAGTGTTGTTTTGGAATTAGAAATAAAATCAACCTGCAAAAATCCTAATTCTTAGGAATTTTTCAATGTTTCGGCTGACAAATTTAAACTACCTAATGGAATATTAGAAATAGGGATTCAGAACAATTTTAAACATTGACCATGAAGTAGCCAAAATGTCTAGCAAGACCTTCAAGAATCTTCGATTCTGAGGGTGTAAGGAGACCTGCAACTGGTCCAGAGTTTCAACATCGATATCGTAGAAAACGATTGGATTTTGCTCTTCTTCATCGTCGTTACGCCTTGGAAGATTCAAGCGAATTCTCTTTACTGATGAATCTAGATTTTGCTTAATGACATAATGGACAAGCAAGAGTTTGGAGGTGATGAAATGAAAGATTTCTTCAAAGAAGAATCTTTGGGGAAAGCGATGTTATGGTTTTGAGAGGACATTTTATTCGAGCTCATTTTCAATAAACACTCAAGATAAATTTTTGATTTCTCTTAAAGATCGATACCTACATTTAAAAGATTTTGAGCGGCGGCAATGTCTGCTTTTCCAGTTAGCACTTTCTCTGTCTATGACTAAAATCCAATTTTGTCAAAGTTTAGTTGACATTATGCACAGCAGTATTGTTCGATTAATAAAACATATTCATATCTTGATTTAGTGCGGGATTTAAAACCATCAAAACGTACAAAAACTCGATTAACATCATTTTATCCACTGAAATAAAAAATTATTTGCGTTTTGGAAAACAATAGCTGCATTCTATGTATTTATTAGCAATCGCATGTCAAAACAACAAAAACCATGGAGATGTCGGCAGATCAAAAAAGTAGTAAAGAACAAGTATGATGAGTTAAACTCAAACAGAAGTGTAGAAGACCGAGTTTGGACTAATGGACTAATTTGGGCAATGACTCCAGAAGCTTCATTAGAAAAGTATTTATTGTAAATGTGGATTATGATCTCAGCTCTGACATTATTTTAGAAGATTGGCTTCATAATTTTTGTTTAATAGAATTTATCGAAATTGCTGTCTATGCTCATTTGAAGAGAAGATAAACTGAACAGTAATGTTCCGAATGTGTTAGATTCTTATCATTTGAATGGTTCTCTTAGAAAATAGAAAAATGTTTAAAGATCTAGGTCACACATCTTCATTTAAATTAATCCTAGAATGAGGAATTGCAATCACTTTCGTTAGAAAAATTAAATTCAATTTGTACAGTTTCAATGAAAATCAAAATATGAAAATTTAGTAAGGCAGCCTACAACTAAAATACGTTCATATATAGTACTACATGTTGATTCCAAACAAAAGGAAAAGAAAGACATTTATGACATATTTTTATTATTTCCCATTTTTATTACAAAATTCCACGAATTCCAGGAACCAAAACATAATTTATTTCAGTCCCAAAAGCAGCAGCAGTAGCAATAGCGATTTTATTTTTTAAATTCAGAACCCGTTAAAGGATAAATTTCAAGTTTGGCATAATGGTTTTAAGGGTCAAGACTATCAAGTCTGTAAAGTTAGTGAAAAATCGGTCAAGTGAAAGGGTGCGATCAGGAGAGTTGCTCTAAGATTGAAGTTAAAATATTTTTTCTCTACCGTTTTTCTCTTGTCTTAAAAAGGAAAAGGAGGAAAAGAGCGAATGATGTAGAAAATTTAAAAATCGTTAGACATTATTATTATTCGTTGATTAGAACCTTTTACTGATAATTACAGCAGCGTTTTAAATGTTACCAGAATTGAAACAAGAAATGTTACGGAATGAGAAAGCTTAAGTCTTTAGAAAATGTCAAAGTAATTATCAGAGACGTGAAGTAATGAGTTAAAGACTAGATTGGAATTGTGTACACATGCGATACTCAGCTTAGAATTTCAAGCGAGATTCAAAAATTAATAATGAATGAGTTACTACTTTTGAACACATGTAATTATTTCCTTTTCATTTAAATATAATTGGGTTAGGTTTCCTGAGAGGAGAGGAACATAAAATACAATAGAATAAGAAATGACAAAATACTTCACAAAGACATTCTATTTCGTACACAAAGGAATATCTTAATCGCAAGAAGGACCCACGCAGTATAAGAAAGCTGTTACAAAAAGCACATTACAATTCAGTGAAAAATCCACAACACAATAGTACCTTTGAAAGTAGCTTGATAAAAAGTAACCACCATTTATTTAACAACTTTTTAAATTCACCAAAATGGTGAGATTGTGCCCTCTACATGGGCGAACGAACAAAGATCAAAGAGGTTTACGGATTTCTTGACTAACACTACACTCCGCTGACTTTCACGTTTGCTCTTTGTGTTTGCCCTATTTCCTGCATCCTGTGGTAAGAAAAAAGATTTATGAAGCTTAAGATACAATTACAAGTAGAACATTTCATTTTACTTAAAACACTCCTAAACATAACTCTTTCTGGTGCGTATACCAACAATTGAAGGTTTAGATTTAGAAGGAAGTCAAAGATCAATGTATTAATAATTTCGACTGACCCAGAAAAAGAAAAATAAAAAAAGTAGAAGCAGAAGCTTTAGGAAATCTCAATTTCCTTTCTGAGAGCTTCAAATATTGAAGAACCTTTACAATTATGTAACTCAACCGTGTGGGCATCGATTTACTATACGCTAGTGGTTTCCGAATAGTCAGTGGCAGGCTAAACATTGAAAGGGATACACGCCAGTGACTGAAAGCGAAACGTGAGTTCTAATTAAGTTTGGAGTTTGCTGTTGTTTGCAAGAGAAGCTGAAAATTATCTGTGACAAATTATATTCCTCTTGAATTCTGCTAATTATTGGTTCGAGTGCGTGACATGAAAAAGTTTTGGAAATCCTGACTTTTATTGTAGCAAGACGTGTGGAGGCGCCTACTATACCTAATTTTTAATAGAATACTTTAAATTGGTACAAAAACAGTAAGATTCGGGTACAACATTTTTTTTCTCAGCCGTTGTATTAATTATTTATAAAATAACCTGGGTTATCGGTTCAAATTTCACGTTTTAATGCCTTCCAGCGGTTATATATTATTAAACAGAAATACATATTTTTTTTCGTATTGTTCGTTTCCACTCGAAAAATAAAAATATAAACTGGAAGAGAAGCCTCTCAAAAATACAACGGAACGTTGATTTTCTTGTACTACTTCTTAAGTGCTCATTATCATATTATCGTATTTCTAACAAAGATAATTTCATCTTTCAATAATAGAAGCCACACAGCAAACATTTCGGTGCCTCCTCCCGACTTCTATTCTATTGTTCCTCTAATAACAGCTTTGTCTGCTGAAGCTTGTTATATTTTTATATTATGCCCGTATAAATAAAGCGTAGAGGAAAAAGCTCCGCGTTTATTGTTTGGAATTTGGGGAGTAAGCCAGTACAGCAGCAATGAAATCTTTAGCAAACAAAAGGGCTTGTTTTCATACATAATCATTGATGGATTTTATGTCAATTTTTTCGTGTTTTTGATAACTAAATTAAAAAATAACCCCCTTATAAGTAAATTAACTTAATGAATAGTTAATTTTAAAAATCGATAACGTGACCAGCGCACGTTGAATTGAATTAACGGACAAATCGATAAAACTAATAAAAGGGAAAAAATGTAAACAAATACACCAACAATATAGTAATAAAGCATAAACAAATACATGATGGCTGTTTGGAATGTTTGAAATAGTTTTTGCTTGAGTTTGTCGGTGGATATGAAATACCTTGTTTACTTACAAAATTGCTGCTACCACAATAATTAATCGGTAATATGCAAATCAGAAATAAACAAAGCCCGAATACCCTGGAAGTTTTCAGCAATAGGGGCATTTGGATTAATGAGTACCTCCTGTGGTTATTAAATCTTTTCGACAAATTTAAAACACTTTCTTGATTCAGCAACGACGCTTTTTTCTTTCTTTATTTCTTTGTTCTTTGGGATATAAACAAGTATCAGCTGAGATTTCAAGATCAGTTCGATCAAAAATCAAGAACTATTGTCATATGGATAATTTAGGGGCAATTAAAAAATCTTCTTTTGCATAACCCGAACCTTTTATGAGAGCACTTAAAAGACAAAGACAAGACAATCTGAAGACCTATGAAGGTTAAGAAACACAGATCGTGTTGGGCATGATTTGAATATTGTTCAAGAGATCTTAGAATCTTGCAACTACACATGATATTAATGCAGCTGATCCTTTAAAGATAAACATACATATTAGTCGAGAGAAATCTTGAATCTTAGACAGTCAAGGGAAAAACTACATAACATAGATCTAGCCTTCTAGAGCAGCGACGCTAGACCCTAATAAGCAGGGGCGGACAAACTTGATCTTCGGGGCCGAATTGACAAAAGCAAAACCTAAATTCAATGTAGACGACCTTCAGGCAGCAGCTATGCTTAAGACAGTTGGTAGAAGTCGTTTCCAGAATGAGTTATATGAAACTTGTCGCTAATCTCCAAAAAATCAATTCTTTGGTGTTTCATCACTCGAGAAAATCACTTCCAATCGTCAAATTGTTGTAAGAGAAAACTTGGACATGCTAACAAAAACTGTATTAGAATATAACATTTACCTTATGTCATCAAAGCAACGAAACAAGTTTGCCCTAAAAATTTCAAGTTCACCAGTAACCTTCGTTTGAAGCAGTCACTGTAGGTTTTCGTTAGTGAAACTCAGAAAAGCAATCCATGCTTTGGAAGCATCCCAGTTCACCAAAAATAATAAAAAAGCACACATGAGTAAGTCCAAATTTAAAGCTATAATGAATGTTTTTTCGATATCCAAGAGATTGTTCACATCGATTAGGTGCTTGAAGGTCAGACAGTTAGCCAAGCCTACTATCTAGAGGTTTTGAAAACGACTCGTTGATGCTTCACCAAAACAACTAATGGATCTTACACCAAATCTAGGCCTGTGCGACTTTATTTCTCAAGATCAAATCTGCATTAAAAAGAATCCACCGGTTTTGAGTCTGTAGATGTGGCAAAAGCAAATGCGGAGGAGCTCATGAACACACCTACAGCATTGCTTCCATAAAAAGTCTGAGAGCATTAATTCGATTATTTTATCAGCTTGTAATCATAAACACAAATAACGCTGAGGAATTTTTTGGTCTGGCTTTATTTTTTGAACGAAAACTCGATAAAGAACTAGAAATGGAAAATCCAGATTCTTTTTTAAACTTTACTGTAAATTGGAGGAACCCTTCTGAAGAATTATGATTTTAGTTTAGAGCCCGAGACTAGGAGTTATACTAGTTTCAAAGAGAATAATCTTGTGAATTGCTAATGTAATATCCATTTCAGTTTTTAATGGAATTTTATTCTTCCATTTGTGACAATTTGAGAGTACAATACACATTTGGCAACTTTTCGTTCTGTATCAAGTTTGGACAAATAGGTAATTTCACAGACATTTACCTCAGAGATTAAAGGTGCGATTCTTCAGAACGTCAAAATATAAGTCTGGTTGGTTTGAGTGGTGTTTATCAACAAGCTAATTTACTTTGCCAATTTCAAAGATTTATAACTGCAAATACCTCGTAAAATCATTCTTCTTGCACATAAATAGAGTAGTGAAAGTGATTTTACTAAAGTCGCATAGCATTCTACCTTGTTTAAAAATAAAACAAGACCTACAATGGCTCTTTCAAAATATATCATTGTTATAATTACTTTAATTACCGTTTACGAAAACGAACATATTCCTTTTTTTGAAAGAAACTCTCATCAATTTTAGGGTTGGAGGTGTTTCAAGAGTTCACAGTATAAGATTATTTAAAATCTAACCAATGAATGTAGGTTAGTATTAATATTCATGTAAACAGCGATGGACTTCCTGGAAGTTCTAAATCTTATGAATTAGCGAAATTACGGGGACAACTCAGTTTTGGTTTCTGCCAATTTCGGCATTTAAACATTCCAACAGATTCTTAATTAGCTAACTAAATGTTAATTAGATCAGAATGGTTAATTAGGCAGAATTCGTGATTTAAAAAATTTCTAATTCTTCAAAAAAGAAAAATTAAAATACTGAAATCGATCTGATGCATTTTTAATTTTTAATTCCTAATTTTCCTATGGTGAGGGCTCTTTTGTTGTCGCAAGGAGAAATATGGCACTGAAAACTTTTGGGTTTTTTAAAATATATTACGGTGGTAACCACATTGCTTCGTTTTCGCATGCAGTCGTTGATGAATTGCCTGCAAGAACTTAAAAAATTCACACTAAAAATTGCGCCAGTAATTTATGAAGATAACCAGAAAACGGATAATGGGTTTGTAAATTAACTTAATGAACACTTAATCAAGAAAATCGATAATTTTAAGGAAGACATGAACATCCAGTCCTCTAATTTTCTCATGCAAAAAATTAATTAGCTCATAATTATATCATGAACACAAACATGAATAAACATCGTAACGAACCGCCGCACTCTACATACGAGTACGTATCAATTCGAAACGGAATTATTATCTTGAGAGCTGCCTCTTCGTTAAATTTTCCGGTTTATCATTTCAAACCAATTAAATAAAGAGCTGGAAATATCGGATTTTTCCTTTTTTGTAAATCCTCAATCAACTGCTGATATATCAAAGTCATTACCATATTCAACTTCCTCCCTTGTAACACTTAATGGTATATTTAAACGGAAAAGCAGGCGCTGGGTGTGATTCCGGAGGGTGCGAATTTGCCCACTCCTGCAGTTTTCTAAAAGCCCGTGTTTGATTGTAGGTTCTAACGGAAATTTATTATTTTGTTTTTACGAAACATTTCAACACATTTTTCGGCCGAGACCTGCTGGAAACATGTGCTTTTTTACTAATAATTTTTTTGTGGAAAACAAATTGGAAAAAAAGAAAAAAAATCATGACATGGCGTAACGATCTCTTCATATTTGCATTGAAATGTATGGCAATCAATATAAAGGTTATTCTGTGCAGGAGATACACGTTTATGGAAAATATTGACGGAAGAATATCTACTGTAAAAACGATGTTTTTGTTGTCAACATTTTTCACGGAATTTGCTTTTGGCAAGAATTCTTTTTAAATGGTCACTCTGTTTCCGTAAAATAAAAAAAATAACAGAAATGTTGTTGTTGCCGTTGTTTACTTTCTTTGTGTGCCCAACTGATGAAATCAGCTTTTTTTAATGAGAATGCTTCGTATAAACTGAAAAAATAAAAATAAAAAAATATTTTAAAATAAAAATCGGAAGGTAGCTAGCTAAATGCATACGCGTGTGTTAACGTAAATTAAACTTGTTATGCAAATATTTGTAGAAAAGAATTAAAGCCTCTGCCTAAATTTTCCACAATTCAATCACTCGTTAAAGCCGGATTAATGGAATTTAAAAGGTTTTTTTACTAAAACCCGCTAACATATGTTACTTCCCAGAAATATTTTTACCGTTTTAATTTTCTTTTTTATTTCTTTAATCTCTTTTCAAGTAGGTACGGTTACCAATTCTTCTTTTTAGATTTCTATCTTATCTTGAAAACACCGTAAATAAGTCGAAGGGACTTTTGCGAAAGAATGATTTCTCGTACATACAAGAGTTATTTGATATAAGAACGTTCATGTTCGTTTCGATTTGAGAAAACTATTAAACTTTAAATTGCACAGGAAACGAAGTTATTTCTGTCTGATCAGTCATATCAATCTGTGTCTGACAGGGAATTTTCATAGTTAGAAAACTTTCAAATATAAATTTCGAGGAAATTGTTTTTCAAAGGCGGACGGAATATTCTATAATAATCAATTGTAATCACACGAACTAAACGCCCGCGTTCCGAACCAAATTTTACTCCCTTAAAACGTTAGAAATACTCCCCTGTAAAGCAAATCGAAAGTTTCTTCTGAATTCCAAAGAAATTTAGCTAGAGGCTGAAGAGATAGCGGTTGGCAAAATTAGATTTCAAATTGAATAGCCGATAAGGATGTTTGTGATTTCCATTTCTTGTCAAATCTAACGGAACTCGCCATCAATATTGGAATTTTATCAGGGATCTTTACAGTTTTATATGAAAAGTTGTAAGTAAAAAGGGCTTTTAAAGTAAAAAGAATCTTACGGTTCTTACCCTCTCTCACGGTATTATCGTCTCTAACTAAGGCGGGTTAACATAGCATCAACGCCCCTTCATTTATTTTTATGCTGTGCATGCAAAGACTACGAGAAAATTATACGAATTTTTAGAAAATTTGAAATTTAGATTAGTAACACAAAATTTAGAAGGTAACCATTAACTGCTGTTATTTACATTCGGTGTGATGAAATATTTGTAAAGAGAAAGAAAAAAAATTCGCAAACTTACTTTTTTAAAAAGTTTAAAAGAAGCCGAAAAGAAGGAAACTTTTTTAAAATTTCATGAACAAATATTAAAATTTGAAATTTGTGTTACCTTTCAAAAGACTTTATTACAATAATTCACGTGTCAGTAGAAGTTTTGCCCAAAACTTTTAAATAAAGGTCAAGTGCCAATATATAAAAATTTAATTTCAAATTTGCTATTTAGAAGTACAACTTTTTTATGCAAAAGTTTTCCCTGGTCTGGGACGGCTAAACGTTTTCTACTACCTACCTTAATTCTTCTTTTTTTGGTCGATACCTTAAAAGTGGGTGAAACTCCTGCCCCGGCTCTATTTACTCGTGTAATTTCAAGCTTTAAAACAAGTGATGATTATATACCTTCAAGGCAGGCTTTAAAATGAACAAACGTGAGAATATGAAATTTTCTATATCCGTTTCAGAATGAATTAAAACTTTTGTTTTGCTGTAAGAACATCCCTTTTAAATAATTGCGATGTTTACCTTCTGAGATATATACAGAATTGAAGTCGGAAATATTTAATACCACGTTTTACAAGCGTTCGCAGACATTAAATATTACTGAAGAGTTTAGATTAACATTATAAAACTAAAACTGAAAAATAGATATAAGGTTGTCGTTATTTCAAGCTAAAAACAGAATGCATGTATGTTACAGGTAAGAACCTAAATCAACAACAACAGAAGTTGGTGTTAAGGTGAGTTTCACTAGATTAATTGCAAATCTCTGATTATTATATAATAATCTCAATCGAGAGCATTTTACGTGATACTTAAGAATATAATATTACGGTTACGTTTAGTAAATATACGCGAGCATAAAGTTTCGATTGACATACATCGTACTTCTAAACCAGTTAAGATTTTATGACATCGTGGTTCAATTTATATTTATGACCACCTCACATTTTGATAAAAATTTCTAACAGAGTACGGCCGGTATTATAGCATAATGTTGCAAAAACTAACCGCAGTGTAAAAGACATCAAAACTACTTTTTGTTTGCTTGTCTTTACTCTACTGTAGACATCAGCATGGTGCCATTCTGATTTTTACCAGGAACGGCTTTTAATGGTAGCTTTATCTTATTTATTTTGTAAGCATTTAGTAACATTGATAATACATCCGAGATTATTTCAATTTCCATGTTGATCTAGCGATTTCTGATCGATTTCAGTAATATTCTTTATGTCCTTTCCTCTTTTTTAAATTCATTTACACACAAAATTCGATCTTTAACTTTGCCACAGTTTTGCTTATGGTTTTCAAACCTCAACACACGCATCCGAGATTTTCCATCAAATCTGTAGGGAATTTGATTAGTTTCTTCCATATAATATTCAGAACTGTTTTTTGTGCCATTCCCCCAATTTGAGCGATAACTGAAGAAAGAGAAAGAATTTTTCTTTCGAAACGAAAAATATAATTTAAAAGAGCGAATTAATATTAAAAATGGGACCGTTTTAATAACTTCCAACGCATTTAAATGTTTTAATTTATCTCACCTTCAGATTTTTAAAAATAAATTTTTAATACTCTACCCGCCCTTAATGAAAATCGCATGGTAAGAACGAATTTAATTTTTACATTTCTCATAAATAAAATTTTTTTCAACGTCAAGATTTTGATGCAAGAAATCAAGTTAACGATTTACAGAAGTGCGTACAACTTTTAATTTGGGCTTTATAAACGTTGGAAGAAGCGCTCTTATAAAGTGTATCCATATTAAAAGAGGAACTCCAAGGAAACTTTCTTGTGGAACTAAATTTACCCGGTAATTAGGCACTTGTTACACCCTCCCCCGTTTTAAATAAAAGCTTTTATATAATAACACGAAACATAGGAGAGAGGATATAAGCGAGCTGCGTTAGCCACTTGACAAAATTTCCGGTCTATTCCCGAACAATAGATCTTGTATTTGTTACTACATTTATTCCCACGCCCGCGCCCTCAGTTGATGTAGTTATTCAAGCGAAAGACTCCATCGTCATCAACTCATGCCCATTAGGGGATCTCTCTTGTGTGAGAAGAACTGATCGGGTAAGGCCCGTTGGGACTTCGGGACATTTATTTGAGGGAGGTGTGCATTTTATTCACCGAGGGCAACATTTTTATCTCAAAGAAACAGAGTAATGAACGGTGAATAGTCGATTGTCTTTTAGGTGATAGTTTTTGGGGTAGAGTGAGCGCGAGATTTTTTCGTTCCATTGCACATGGAAAAGCCAGCAGCAGTGTAGAGGAACTTATGGTTATATCAAAGCAGTTACAGCAATTGATTCAAATATTCATCATTGAACCGTAAAAAGAAGTCGGTTTATCTCGATAGGAACAACACTCAAAAACCATTCCCCAATAATGTTTTATGGATGAAAAGGGAGTGAAAATTAACGTGGAAATAAACTGCTTTAATGAAGTATTTAGGTCAGTAAAACGTGAAGAATATTTAAAACAATGACGGAATCGAGAGAAAAAAACAAATCAAACCCGAACCTAGTTCAGCGGTCACAATAAAACCCTCAAAGGAGCTTTACAAAAGAGGTACAAGCGAATGAAATTATCGACTTTGGCGTAATTTTCCAACAGTTAAATGAAGAAGCAGCACAATTGAACGGCTTGAATAATGTTATCTGTCTTAATGTGCCATGAAAAATTACGCCATATTCAAGAAAGATATTTTCGAATTCTTTTAATAACCAGAAGTGGGAGATTTTAAATTCTTTCGGACAACTCAATTTCTAACTGATATTAAATTTTATTATTTCCTCTGCTTGTTGAATGAAATTATTTCAATATAAAAATTTCCTGTAAATTGCCCCATTATTAAGGAGAACAAAGCTGGAAAGAAAAATAATAATTTCGTTCCTTTTTAGTATCCACAAGATGGTTTCTTACCAGAATTTTTATATCTTCCTTCCTACAGCATTATGAAGAAAAAGTGCATAAAGAAGTTTTAAAGAAATATAAATTTTGCAAAATTTTGTTTCGTATGAAATAAAAAGGGCAAAGAACTAATTTTAGAATTAATACGGAACATTTATTAAAGAGTTCATACCGAGGTAGGTAGAGTTTCTTCTCGTTTCTATAATACTGGAAAGGCAACTTTAATTCATTATTATTCCTTCCAAGTACCTAGGGAATACAATACAGAACTTGAATCGGCGATTCAGGCATTTCATGTCATTTTAGTTAGGCGAAGGGTCTCTAACCGACATGATAGACGTATCTTATTGTTACAAGTTTCTTAGAAAATTACATTAATACGTTAACGAATACAATTTTACATCTCTAATTTCGCTTCAATCAAGGGTGTTTACAGCAAAAAGCTTTATTAAAATTTTGTCGTCGTTATAAATTGAATTTCAAAGCGGAAAATTATTTTATTATTTTTTTCTACCTTGAAAATTTGAAACACAGCAGAAAACTTTACTAATTTAACAAAAGCTCAATACAATTTCTAATTTCTCTTAAATTGAATTAATTACCTTTCTTCATTGTTTATATTTCGCAAAATACCACATACATTTCCATTATCCATTAAAGTACGCTTGATTAATTTTAACTAAAACAATTATAAACTGAATTAATAGAATTTTCAATTATGACAAAACCTCTATTTTCCTAAATATATTTAGTTCAACACACTCATATAAATTTAATAATTATTATCCCTGTAAATACAATTTACCAGGAACGAAATTTACATTTCAAATCATCACGCGCTTTTCATTCTATCCCCTATTAAATCTAAAATTGTCACACCCTTAATGCGATTTTCATAAATTAATTATTTCATTCTTTGGTGAAGTAAAATCGTAAAAAACAATTCCAGTTAAGTAAGTGAACGTAAGTACTTAATCTTAACACCTGCATGTATATCAGATTTAATTAATCCTCTTACCAATGTAAAAATTGTAAATTGCTACTTATTATAGCAGTTCTCGCGAGACAGGCTGCTTAGTTAGTACGAAAGGGATTTTGGTTAGCCTACGATGAATACTTTAACCGAGTATACCCTTTTCAAAGTTGAACACCACATTGGAATAACACAGGCTACAATAAGCCGGATAAATGATGATTTATAGATTCTTCGAATCCTTATGTTTAAATGCGATATTTATGTAGTGCAAAGGATCTTATTGATATAGAAAATTTACAAACGAATAATTCTACCAGAGAAGATTTCTAGTGATAGGTTCCCAGAGAGAATATTGTTAAAAATTAAAAAGAAAATAGAACAAAATTTATTTTTACCTTGAGCACGTAAGAAGAAAATTGTTTTATTGTTTCTTCCAATCTTTAATTTGCTAACTGAATATGAAGAAAAGACAAACAACATGAAGACACTATCTTTCTCCAGTTGGTTCCACATGCTATCTTTGAATAATAAATTATTGGCCGTTGTGCGATCTCATTGAAAACAAATCATACCCTTAGAATACTCAAAATTAGTTAATTTTACAAAAAATGGAAATCAAAATCTTTTTTGAAACGGCTTCACCAAAGAAGAGTCAGTAGTAACAGATCTTACTATAAGATCATAACCTGCTAGGAATATTTCAATATGTCAGTGTAATTGAAGCAGACGACACTGACAACCCTGTACTGCCAAGCCCATAGCAATAAGAGAAAACAAGAACACTGTAAGGTGTGTCTTGAAAATATCTAGAAAACAAAAAACAGAATTTTCAGTAACAACGAGTTAATACCAAACACATAACTGGAGGAGGGGATAACTTTCCACCGCCTTCTCTTAAGAAATCGACAGTTCTTTTCCAGTAAGTTTAACATACGAAGGTATTCGCTATTTCAAAGGTATTGTATCTGCTACAAGCAGAACAGTCATGCCATGAGAAAATAAGGTATCAAGGAGTCCATACTATAGATGAAAAAATCTCACAATCAATATAGAGAGGCAAACAGAAATGAAGATCGGCACTGGAATAATATCAAACAGCCAAAGTCGTCTGTGGTTACATTCTAAATTTTTACCAATAGGACTTTTCCCGTTTTATATACTTATGAGATATGTCAAGGAATTCTTTCCTACACCCAATCATTTTAAAGGTGTGGCCAAAAAAAAACTTTTCTTAACGTAAACTGTAACAGGCTCCTACCAGTTTCAATTGGAAAACTTACAATGATGAATGCTTAGTGAACACAAAAGAATGCCAAGACATCTAAAAACTCCCAATGCCTCGACAACACGGCGTTTCTCATTAGATCGGCAAAATGATCGAAAATATTGAAGCAAAACTGAGCTATATGTAGTTACTAAACCGGTACGAGCAAATGGGTGGCAATGAATTAAGTGAGACAAAATTGTGATTCGGAATCAAGCATTTGGATTTAGGAACTGTTTATTAGGTGTTTTTCGAAATTTAGAATTAGAATCACTAGCCAATGCAGATACTATATTCTTGGTAAACTAATGAATCTTGAAACTTTAATATCAAGGTTTATTTATTCCTAGGGGCATGATAGCACCAACCAACCAATATTTCTGATCAGTTTCCGCCATAACATTCTGCTAAAAGGCGAATAAAGATTGTGCAAGAAATGCTAAGAAGATTTAATCTTTTAAAGGCGGCCAAGAAATAAACAAAGCGAAATTTCCTGATAACTGCTTAGTTTTATGATCATTCAAAAGAAGTAGTTCTGAAACCTGTCTTAAATCATGTTTCTGTTTTCTTATGGTAATTACTTAAGTGTTGATTTCATGACAAAATGTTGACGATAAGTCATCTAGAATATCTAAAAAATGAAGTTTTTACGTCTTATGCTCAAATCTCGATGAGACTAAGCGAAATGACAATGCAAATATTGAGGAAGTTTTGTTCAAAATCCCAGTCTAACCTACAATCATCATATTTAGAGCAAAGACAGTGATGAAGGCTGAATTACTTAATATCTTGACCTTCACTCTCGGGAAGACCCAAAGAAGAAACAAACACATCCCCCGACTGTAGTCGTGGCTCGAAACCTAGTATACAGATGATCTATTCAACGATTGGTTTGCTCAACTCCCAACTCTAGTATCAGTACAACCCGATGTCATCCTCAGACGACTGCTGTCATGTTCTCTTTGGTTTGGAACTTAAAATCATTTGCTTCAATCAACATTCATGTGCAACAGTGAACTCCAACAAGAATTTGCTTTGCAACATCTTCACGTTCACTGCCGCGAGCACAACTGTGACGCGATCACTGTCGAATGTAACGTCAATAAGTCAAGTCAATATTTTTATATTGATTCAAGCTTAAATTTCAAACTGTTTGTGTTTCCTTGATTACTCCCTTCAACCATCTGTGAAAAAGTTATTTTTTTAAATTAAAACTTCACAACACGAAGTAGCACCGAGTTCAATAGCGAATTAAAGTGTCAACTTTTGATGAAACCGAAAACGTTCTCAACTACTCATAATGTACTGAATCCGGTTCTGCACCAGAACTCCTAAAACGGAAGATAGCTTCAGGGTTACCTTTAGTAAATATTGTAGTACTATATAGAAGCAAATAGAGAGACAAGAGAGAACCAACCACTAAGAAGTTTATCTCTGTGTAGGTGGAAATCCAAAACCAGACAATTAACCTTCAAACATTTTTCGCAAAACGAATACAATGCAAATTTCTTTCCGCCTATAATAAATACTAAAGGTTAATTGTCCTTTTATACCCTAAAATTAAACCATTTGGTAATTACTTGTTTTTATAAAAAAAAGAATTCGAAAACAACAAAAAAAAAACTCTTCTTTTATAAAACGTTTAAACTTTTAAAAGCATTCAATGTAATTTGCATAATTTTCGTGGTAGTTCGACAGGTTCCCTATCGTTTTCATAAATTGAACTGTAATCTTGAAATTAACAACGCTTGTTAAACCAATTTCATGCTATCGCACCTACAAAAAATCCAATTGTAGCCAATCGCAAAGTTCATTCCGTTATCACTTTATAAGCAGTTCCTTAAATATTTCAATCTTTAAACGTAACCATACGTCAGAGCGCGATGAATTGAATTGAAATTTCCATAGCTTGAGGCGGATATGATTTTTCAAGATTTCTCAGGAAAAATAACTCCGTTTCATAATGTTACCACAAATTGGAATGGAATGTAAAACCATTGGCGACGATAATTAGTGATTCACTCATACGAATATTTCATGGTCAAATTTAAAAACCCACACAATTTATTCATGATATGAAAATAAGACAATGTAGTTGTCAGTTCCTATTTGATATAAAAATGAATAAAATAATAAATTCGTGAGCGTGGAAAAGGAAAGTCGTAATTATTTTTTAATGAAGTGTACGTAAGCGTTTTTGGACAAACTAACAGGTAAACGTAGTTGACACCGCGTTAATGAGGATATTTAACCTCGAGCCGAAAATTATGGGAATCATTTTGACAATTAACGAGAATTATAATGAGACAGCGCAGACTCATCAAGAGCAGACTTAAATTGTGCAGGGGCACGAGAGAAAAGTGATTTATATTAGTCACACAAGTTGTTGGTTAAAAATCCTTTTGCGGTTCGTGCGGTCACTTGTGGAACAGGAAATTACTACTACAATCGCATTTTACTTAACGAGAACGCTAACAATACACACACATATTGTGTGATGTGCTTCTGTGCCTTGGAAAGAAATAAAATTTACAGTAAAAAAAACTTTTTTAAAAGCGTCTTGCTGTTACCTCTATTTACGATCGTTGTTATGTATATGTAACATTAACGGACAAATAAATTATTAATCGAGCATATAAAATGAAAGGTAAAAACCGTTTCGAGGTACTACAAATTTAAAAGGAAGCATATAACGGCCTGGTAATAAAATTCGCTATGTCACACATTCAAACTACCACCGTGAGGATATTCTTACAAAGTACTACTTAACAACCTACGTTTATGATATTCCAGTTCCACAGCATCTAGAGCGAACAGAATTTTGTGTAAATTGAAAATCAAAAGTTAATAATTCTTAAGTGCTTTTGCAAGAATTCGTAATAAGCAGGTGCCTATTCAGATTTTAAAAGATGAGAGTTAATTAATTTTTGAATAAAATTAATATTATGTGAAAGACAGCTTTTATTAAAAAGAAATTTCTTTTGATTCGCACTCGCACCATTTATTTGAATTTCAAACGGTCTTTGGAATCATTTGTTTCGTAAATTATTAAGTAGCTTTAACATTCTTTTTAATTACCCTTACAGCGGTCGCCAAATCCTTCATTTTAGGTTTATAAACGCAGTAATTTCTCACGTTTTGAAAGCAGGAAATAAATTTTGCATTATAAAATGGCGGCGGCATTTCTACAATGTTTACGAAACAGTTTTTGTACACATTTACGAATTTAACTGTTTCCTTTTGTTTTACACATGGGAAAACTGTAAAAGCAGGTTTACATTTGAATTCAAAGCACGACACTTTCCAATCTTGAAACTAGAAAGACTTCTACTACAAATAAAGGTTACTGAAGTTGAGAAAACCGAGAGGCAAAAGTTAAATCTTTTGCACAGAGAGAGAAGCGTCAAGATTTTCTGACCTTAACGTTTTGTCTCTCGGAAAGACGGAGGGAAATCGAGATTTACCTGGAGTTTAGTTTCCCAGCTCGTACGTCATTAATACAAGCTCGTTAAGTGCTCCATTTGATCGTCTTTCGTGTGAATTTGATACATGTAAAGTTCTAGATTTAATCAGTAAATGTAAATGACGCATTATAAGCCTATTTCTATGCCATGTAAATTTCAAGGAACTGGATGGAGTGCCTCGTTTTCTGAATATTGCGATAATACCATAGTGTAGTGCGTATATATTAAGACTTTCTTTACATTGTTGCTGCCGCTTATAAAATATGCTAAAACTGACATTTTCACTTTTCATCTAGCTGATATAATAAACATTTTCCCGCAATAAAAAAATTTAACAATTTCATGCTTAGAATTCTTAGGAAGTATTAAATGTTTGGATTTATTGCTGTAAAAGGTATATAAAACTAAAAGTGAATTAATTTGCTTAGAAATTAAATTGGACATTTTACACATTTTATGCTAGTGGAAATCACCTAATGCTAATGTTGAATATATCCTGTGAGACCTTGGATTTCTTGTTAATTAGTCACATTTTTTGATGTTGATTAATATTGTGTTAAGGTGGATTTGTAATTTGCTTTCTTTAGACATCATTCTTAATCACTGGTTTGCCTGCGAATATAAATCTTATTCTGTGGACAATAAAAGGCTATTTTTACTCTAGTCGACTTAAACTTGTTATTCCATTAAAATGAGTTAAAAATCTTCATATTTCCATTTTTTACCTAAGAATTTTTCAAAATCCTAAGGAGATAAAATGAATTTAGGTCATGGAATAATCAAGAAAGCTGAATAGCACAATACTAAACAAAACAAACAAAAACAATAGAACTAGTAATTTTCTTGATCAGCTCAAAAATTTCTAATTGGCCTGAAACACTGAGTTTGAAATATTTGGAATGTGATTAGTCAACCATTTAAATTTGATACCAGACCTTTGAAGAAAAACAAAGCGGCGACTACTTTATCATATTTATTGTTAAGACGAAATTTATTCTTGGGGCGACTCAAAATCAAACATTTGTTTCAAGGTCGGATTCCTTTAAAACCAACTTTAATATTTTTTGTTTAAGACGAATCTGAAGCTAGAAGAAATATTCTTTGTTCCAGAATAATTTGAAAAATAAAAATCAAAAATTTTTTTTTGCAATCAAAGGCATGTAATAACTTGGATGTAACCTTCTACAATGAGTATAAAACTCAAGATAATGTGGTAACACAGCAATTACTTATTCACATGAGAAATCGTTACAGCAGCAACTTTTGATTTATTATCTAATTATATTTTGAGAGCGCATTTCTAAAGTAATTTCAGCACCTTTATTCAATTACATTCTAGTTTTGACACAAAGACGTAATTTTCACTACATTACAGCAAGTAATAAATGATACTATTAGTACCACAAACATTTTTGTGGTTGACTGCAGTAAAAGTGATGTAATTGAAAAGTTATTCATTTATAACACGCTTTTGTTTTTACAGGCCAACATAATAGTGTTTTGGTTAAAAACAATTATATATTGCATTAAAACATTAATGCTGTTGGAAAGCAGCCAAGTAATCAAATTAGTTCAATGTCATTTTCCTACCGAGAGTTGGTGGTAATTATTGTTGATAAGCTTCTGCAAAATTGAATAAATGGAAATTTTTCAATCATGTCATTCGGAACGCAACAAGTAATCAATTACCATATATTGAAATTCTACAAATGAAGTAAAAATATGTCGGCGAATTATATGCATGTCCAATACTGTCAAAACGTAATTGATTGATTTGGAACAAAATCTCTTTATGAATTATAGGTGCAACACGACAAATATTAATGTTATGTCCAAATTTAATTAAAAAGATTATTCGAACCAAGTTTCAATTATTCATATGAAGTCTGTATTAATATCTAAGCAAGCAAAAACGATATTTTGAGATACCCATAAGTCTGCATTTCTATCATTTCCATTTTAAATTGTGTTTAGTCTTTCCTAAAAGAATTTGTTTGTCCTATCTCCAGACCTTGAGCAATTAAGAAGGTCTCATTCTAATAGGTCAATGCTTGCTTTGCACCAAGAATAAGGGAATATCATTTTTACGTTAATTCATACAGAAGTTCAACAAATCGTAAGGATTCAAATCCTGTTTGTAGTGTAACCTTCGTAGTACCGATTGAGATGACTAATGAATAAATAGAAAAATTCCAAATGCAATTACAAGGACTACAACATAGAAGAAAGAATAATAACCCAAAAGTAACGTGCTTAGATGTTGTGATTCTATGGTAATTATTGTCCTAACGTTATAATTGTCATAGTCAGCTACAGACAAAGCTCTAAGTCCCTGCTGAGTCAGCAAAGTTAACTATTATAACAATTGCAACGTGCATTTTCATTACACTAGTGGTACCAAGTCGTAGGGTCGATACCACGACCATATTCAGTATTACTTTTAATTATTAATGTTGTCAGTTGTCACTCCATCGCACTAGTTCAGTGGATCCTTCTCGTGTTTGTATTATATGTATTAACGTGATCGCAATATTCCGAAAGATGGTTAGGCCATTTCTAGACTTTTAATCTTCTTGGGTAAAGCTAACCTGGTTGCCCAACTGTAAGTCACCGACAATGATCTACAATCAGCTTTCGACTTACGGTTTTTGCCTTTCTCAGACTGTTGCCTGAGCTAAATGCGTCAGAATTCATTTTGTGATGTTCTAGTTTAAAATCTGACATAAAAACTAGAATTATCTATAAGAAATACCGGATACTTCTTTAGTTGTGGTCAACATACAAACAGCATAAGGATTATGAGATGGCCAAGAAAAATAGTTATCGGAGGATAGCCTAGATGTTTGTAGAATGACACTTTTGGGGTTCATCAGGTTCATAATGATGTTTACTAGAACCTAGTAGGGTGGAACCATTATTGGGGCCCTAATGTTGCTATGGAGTCACAACGCTTCAACTTGGACCGGAAGATGAACAAGTAAAAATGGTTTTATTGATTTTGCCCAAAGGTGCAATACTACATGGTTGATTAGCTCGATTTATTACTTCATGTATCGAAACAAATGTTCTTTGAGACGCGAGAAGCCGATCCAGTCTCGATGTGGCTTTTGATCAAATTAGCTTTTGTATTAGTCTTGCAAGGATAAATCTCCATTGCCAAAACAAAAAGATTTGTTGGCCACCTTTGGTGCTTAGAATAAAAGTATCCTAAAGGCATAAGCCTCAAAGCAAGCTGATAACAAGTTGATTTCAAATGCCGTAAATCGGAAAGCTTTGTTTCTGACGTCTTGATGACCCAAATCCGTGAAAAGATTATCAGTAACGTAAAGAAGCTCGCAACGTCCTGAAGAGAATTAGGATGACAAACGAATTTGTACAAAGCAAAATAGCTTTAGATGTGAATTTCCGTATTTGCAACAAAGCAAGTATCAACAAGTAGATATCAGGTATAGGACTAATCCTATTCATCATCAATTCCCTACAATCAGCTTTGTTTCATCCATACATCATTCAAATAACGTTCTTGTTCAAAATAGAATTTCGGATAAAAAATAATTTTGATAGAAACTATGTAGTTAACATTCCGATCGAGTTTTTCAATTTCTAACATCGATATCTTTTTCTCAAGTGAGCTGAATGTGAAATTGGAAAAACATTTAGCTATGCCAAAACCGTTTCCACCCACCTTAATTGATGAATCTATTGAGTACGGTTGAAACTTCTGAGAACCTTACCCAAGCTATTGTGGAAACAATTTATTTAACAAGTACCTTTACAGAAGCTCTCTTCCTCAGTTTGCGATTTAAAAACTTTAAGAGGTTACTTTCATTGAAAGTAAACTGTGCCTGACAACGAGATTTTCCTATAATGTAATATAGTTGCTATAGCATTTTAACGAAATACAGGATAAAACGAGAGCCAATAATTGAAATTGAAAACTACAAATAAATATTTTAATGTTTCAACAATACAGTTTCCATTATTTGAATAATTTTATTTATTTATTTATTATTATTATCAATGGCTGTATAAATAAAACCAAAAGAAATGGCCTTTTAAACTTTCTTATATTGAAAACGATAAAATCTTTATCGTGTCCCTTTTAAAAAGAATCTCTCTCCATTTTTTATTTATTTCTTTTCCACTCTTTACAAAAATTTCGAATTTAATGAGAAAAAAATACTTACTTGGAAAATATTATTAAGATTGAAAACATCCTTTCCAATATTTCCCTCCCCAAAATAAAGAATTTATCTTTATTATTAAGTTTTTATAAAATTAGTTTTATAACTCGAATGTTCGACTTTAATCAATAAGTATGATGAGATATCGGGAGAAGTTCGAAGAGTCTATTATAAAAACCCAGTTTGAAAAGTTTCCCAAGACTTTACAATACAACTATATTTTATTCAAAGAAAGAATCCACCTCCAGAGGCAGCACAAAAGAAATTTTTAAGGACATTCTTTTATTTAAAGAAATGGAAGGCGTTTTACATAAATTTAACGTTTATCTACTGAATGCTTCATTTATTTAATAAGTAACAACTGTTCGAATCGACTTTAACTATAGTTCTAGTTTATTATTCCGTTCAGCTATGTTATACAATAAATTATTAATAAACATCCCTCGACAATAGCGAGGTGTAGGAAATTATACAACAGTCAGTCGGTGGTTGCTTTTCAAACTTGCATAATGGTGGAAACTTCCTCTCTGGAGTTTCAATTGAAAATGCATGTCGTCCATGCAGTAGCGTGTTAAACTTTCGACTTCCATCTATCTTTGAAAGATAAATACAATGTTAGGTAGAGCTTCATTTAATACAGCCCCATTTTGTCGACACGTGTCTTGGGAGAAGTAAAAATTGCTGTGTAACAAAGGTAAATTCTCCCATTCTAACGTAGAATTTTCCTGCAGGAAGAAAATATAATATTAAGTAATAAAAGATAACCCTATAAAATTTTCACCAAAGGAACACGTATACGATGATTCGCTCCGCGCACGATTTCTTGGATAGCAAGCCCGCGGTCATGAAAGCCGCTATGTGACCCCAGAGTGGGACAAGACACACGGCCTGATGTCCTCCTTCCAGCATCCGTAGTTAACCTCTTTCTCCTTCTCTAACAAAAGAGTTAAAGTTGGAAAAAGACATAAAAACCTTCCAGCTATAACATATATGGACCCATTTCGTAACTTCATAACACGGTTATGGGTTATTAAAAAATAATTCCGAAAATATGCTTCCATTATCGCTTTCGGCAGGGTTCATCTTTACTTTATTAACTTTATATAAGCGGCTGTTAATTTTGATTTCGGCAAAATTTTATCGTCGCCATAATCAAATGTCTATTCCGTGCGAATTAACAATCTTAAGAGATTTTATGTAGCGAGATGTTAAATTAATTTGAACTAATTTATATCAGCACTTCTAAAACATCATCAATCATAATCGCTTTAACATTTTATTACAAATTTCACCTCTCTTTTGTTAAAAGGCAACGAACTTGCCCTCGTGTCATGATTTTATATCCAAACCTTAATCAAGAGTCGCTATAGCAGAGGATTAAAGACGAAGATTGATCTCAGCGTGGGTCATTTGTTTTTGGAATTAATCCCTATTTTATAATGCAATTCTCTTTCGGGGTATTCTCATCAGTATTTCCTATAGAGGACTAATTTCATACAAATGAAACTGCTCGGTTCGAGATGTTTTTAGTACACTGACTGTGCTGTAGAAAGTCTTTCCTTTTATCGAATTTATTGTGTCGAGAATGACAGACGTAAGAATTATGATATCGACATTTTTATGTCTTGCATGTAAAGTGGATAAAAACGTATAAAAATGTAAATGGAATAAGTGTTAGAAAACTCACAGTCTGATGAATAAAGACACACAAAAAACATTTACTTTTGAATTTCAAACTTTAGTTCTTTTATAGTAAATTGAATTAAAGGGAGCTCTTTTGTAAATAAAATTTAAGAAATGGAAAAGCTAGGCAAGTCTTATTCGATATAGTATAAAAACTATTCCTAGCGATATTTCTTTCTTATGTGCTCAGGAAATTCTATTTGTAAGAAAAGCATCGTATAGATTAAGCTTTGCTTTTCATTTTGGCATTTTGCTTTTTCTGCAAAATTAAATAAAATGTTCCAGAAATAAGATATAACTGATTTGACTGATGTTTTAAAAGTGAAAAACAAGCTGGTGGTTGACAGCACCAACTTGGTACTTGAATTTTATTTTCCTAAGAAGGGGAAAAATTAAGTGCTCTCATTTTTGGAAAATTCAAATGGAGATTAGATGACATTGCTTTTACTAGAAAACAAGGAAATTGGAAACTTGGTTGTTTGCATTCACATTAAAATTCAGTTCTATATGGGCTCTCAACATTTGAAACCACAAATCAATTGTAATTACTTGGAAATTTATAAAGCATTTTGAGTAACTAGAATCTCTAGGGTGGCTGTTCTGAAAATATGTCTATTTCGTTTGCCCAAATTTGGTATACTTTCGAGCTTGAAAGATTTTGGTATTGGAGAGAAAACTATTATTAGACTGAAGTGAAGAATATGCAAAAATATCCCAGGCAGAAGTATTTACTATCTTGAATTGTAGATGAAAAATCGAAACCAGCATACTTACTTAGTCCGAAAACATTGGATGATACTGTTCTGGGTTTTAGGCCACAACAGCATCATTGGGAATAAAGAAGCTGATTATACAGCCCAAAAGAAACAAAAGATTGTTGTTAATCTGGCGTCCTTATAAGGAAACATGCATTATGCATTTTCGGAAGATTTATACTTTCTGCTCTATCAGTGCGTTGTTATCAGTTAAGGATAATTAGTTATCCCTATCATCTGATAAATTTATTTCAGTTTGTTATTTCCGTAGTCGTGTTGCTTTTAGTTTGGTACAACTAGTCTAGCTCTGCAACAGATTTTAATTTGATGCAAGAAACAATAAAATGTCAAACTTAATTAAAAAGCTAAGGTAGCTCAACAACATAAAGTAAATAATAAACTTTTGCAGTACATAATATGATTCTTCCAGTGCGTGGATGAATTCAAAGAATTTTCATTCCGTTTTTAATTTTAAAATTATCTAATTTTGAAAATAAATGAAAACAACACGCACAAAGTAAAGACATATTCTTTGAGCGTTTTGGTTTAAAAAATTACTTTTCGTTTAAAAAAGTTAATACTCGAGTAAATTACAAAGAAATATTTATAAATATCATTTTGTTTAATAAAGAAAAATTAAAAAGTAAAAATTAACACAAAAACAAATTTTTCTCTCTTTTCAACCATAAAATGAAATTCCCAATATGCATATATACCTGACCTCGGTGAACTGCTGTCTGTTAATGATTAAAAAATACTGATGACCCCGAAAAATATTTCATATTCACTTTTTTTATTGGAATGAGTGTGCTTTTGACATGCTTGAAATGTTATAGAATAATGATCATTAGGAAGCAAGAGGAAATTTACATATTTTAAAATTCAGTTTTTTTTTAAACTTTGCAGATTTTTAATTTCTATACTACGAACTAATTGTTAAAAGGTTTTTTTACTATTTCAAAAACGGAAAAAAATTTAAACCACATTACATGCACTACATTCGTTTATTCTTTTCTTGAAGCTTTAATGGACATTAATGGGTTTTAGAAAAACGGGAAAAATTGAGCTTGAAGAAGATATTTCAATATGGTAAAGTTTTACATTAGGGAAACGTAAAAGATCAATGCAGCAACTGTAATGGTACTTTTTATATTAAATCGGCATATGTAGAAGTTCACATCAAGTTCATCGTGGATACAATTCCTGGTTTATCGGTAAAAAAGCTGACTTTATGTAAAACAAGGCTGGTAGTTTATTTAGGATTCCCTTTCCGAACAAAAAGAGTCGTAAGTAACGTTTATACATTTTTAAATTTATCAAAATTGTTGTTTTTGGTTTTCTCATTATTTCTTCTACGTATAATGGTAAACAAGAAACTAAAATTGTTTGTTTTTGAACATTTACTCATTTTAAGATAGCCCTATTATCTTGGGTTTTAGAATAATATTGATATTTGATTAGCATAATACCAAAGAGACAGAGGTGATACCACCACGTATTGCGATTTATCAAAGGAAGTTACAATTCCCAAACTGCCATTAAAATGAGCAACATTAACCTAAATAAAACGTCCGTATTTTGTTGATTTGACTTTTTTATCATGTACCATAGAATTAAAACCTATTTGACTTCTGACAGAACTATCTTTAATTAACAATAAACAAAGATACCGATACCTTAACCAATACAATGACTCCAATCAAAATTAAAAAATCTACAAGCTCCTTGCCTCTTGCAATAAAAAAAGAGTGAAACTAGATTTGGCGTGGAGTATAGAAAATCAAAATGAATCAACATTAATGGAAATCCAACTTCAGCTTTGAATTAACAGCGTTGAAACATCTTGCAGATTCTTGGTGTAGCAATGCAACACTTATAAAAAATTGACACAAAGAAAAATTGATTGAACACCCCTGCCAAGTAATGTCCAAATTCGAATTTTGAAACGAATGTTTATTTTCGAATTATAAACTTCAAGTAAGGAACACATTTGAATATGAAGCAGAACAATAGAAAACTACCTTTTTAGTGGTTCATAAGAAGACAGGCAAACAAAGGGCACCGACTAAAAAAAATGAAGAACTTCAATAGACCTTGCACGTTAAATACTAAATGCCGGTCCAAAAACGCATTAAGAAATTACCCATTTCGCCTTGAACCGAACATTAAAAAATTATCACCTGTGGGTAACTTTCGTTTTGCACATTTCTAAAGAGCCCAAAAGACTATGCAGTAGACTCGATGTTTCTGTTCGGGTTCCGCTGGGCTTTCTTTCCTCAGACCTTTGTATCTTCTTGCGCATAAAACACGATCCTGCAAACCTTCTCAAATATGTTGTGGAACATCAAAAAATCAAAATCTTATCAATAAGAGACACTCGTTAAGTTGATCATAAATAACGACGATAATGAACTGCTGAAACCAATCAGCCTTAGAGCACTTCAAAATTCGGGTTGAGATCGTTACAGTTAAAAGGTCTCATGCTTTTAAAATTTATATATTGGCTGGTTTTTCTGGGGGATTGGACATTTTGGATATCACATTCGGCATTGTCTACATGTTCAGTTTTTCAAGCTTTTTGAATCTTTCCAAAGACCTCGTTAGGCTTTCCCTTAGGCTGTATCAAGTCTATTTCATTAGGATAAGAAAAGAGGCAAGAATTTTGTAGCGTACAGGGAACCGATTTCTTGGACTCTCGTGCCGACCGCTACTCCACTCTCCAATCGGCTCCCTACATTTAGGGCTGTCTGGTATTCAACTATCAATAGTGACCTATTAGGAATTCAGTTGAAAGAAGAGGCTGCTCTAACACGAGCAGAAACCTTGCTATGGTCAAGATGGTAACCCAGACAGTGGACAACTGAAGTCATCTCTACACCGTTCAACGTCGTCTATATTATTACTGTTCACCAGCTTCGATGGTGACACCACCACCATTTCTCTAGAAGCTATCTATTATCTAATCTAATTTTCTAATCGAACAGGAGCTTAGGCAGAAATCTACAATAAACAATGACGACCAGAATATAAAAGTGTCTTTGTGTATTTAACAAGACCAGTAAGTTTCTAGTTGAATAAGCAGAATCACACTAATCAAATGTGCACTCCTTCAATCAAATCTTTCTCGGTCAATTACGAGCAATCCAAAACTGCGAACTAAGTCTTTTGGGTATTGGGGGCACACAACGAAAGACAATCTCCTTAGAGTAATACTTAATAGATAGTGTGGCACGGTTAGCATCTCCTGAATAGATAATTGGAGATGAAGAAATTCAAAATTTGAGGTTGGAATGGAATCACAAATGCAGCAGCTATTCGATATGAAAGTCTACCCTAGCGTTTCTCAAACTTTTTGCCTATTTAAAAAGGCTCGAATGCAAAATCAACTTTCATCTGTAGTATCTGATTGACCATCAGATTTCGGTTATTGTTACGGCTCGCTTTCATATGCTCGATTGTGGTTGACTGTTCTCACTGTTTACTAATTCTTGAAATTCTGTATTATTCATCTTAGTCTGATTCTAATATCTAGCTAGAGAAAATAAAAAAGTCTTTTAGAAAAGAGAGCAAACCGGCTAATTCCGTTTTTGGCTAAGTTTATACACAAACAAAAGAGAATGTCAGAGCGTCTTGAGCAAGCTGCATCAAAATTCCCCATTTTAATGAGCTTTGCCAGAGAAAATCGTCCTATGAGTAACCAACAAATTCGATTTAAATTGAGCAAATCTAAACTCGAAAAGATGTACCACTAAGAGAAACCAAGAAAATCAAATTCGATTGAGATGCTTTGATGAATCAACTATTTTGATGCAAGACTTTCTTTTTCCTTACGGCTAGTTAAACTCTAGCGATGAAGACCACAAGACAATTTCTGATGTTAAAGAATTTATCAAACGCTTTACCTTGGCTAAATATTCCAAACTGCACTTCTTTCAAAAATTATTTATTGAATGAATTCGCAATTTTTGCCTTCTGAACACGACTGTTCCTCACGCCATTATATGGAAAACAGTTACAGAAAAGTAAAAGCAAGTACGTGCCCTAATAACATTGCTCAAAGAATGCTGATGATGGTAAACGTTTACTCAAATAGTAAATTCGACAAGCTCGTTTTGTTGATAAGAAAGCGGTACAGCCAGATCTTGTGTAAATTATAGAAGATCTAATCATGTTAATGACAATCACCCTGACGATCCACTTTAATACATTATCAGATAACCTTCAAATTTTAATTTGGAAGACTATTTTTCTGTAAAAACACTACTACGATATAACAAGAAAAAAAGGGTCCAAAGGAAAAATTTTATTTAGGAATTTTGTTATAAAATATTTTTTGTGTTCCATCATATATGGCAGAAAATATTCAATCACAATATCCTCGTTACCTCTACACGATGAATAATTGGAAATGTGACATTCTGAAAATCACTTCTTAATTAATGAGACTTCAGAACAGACACCGGACGAATTATAAAATATGTAAATGTGCTTGTAGTAGAAGTTGATTTTCGTGTAGACCAATTAAATCAATTTTGAATTACAGGACCCTAGTGATCCCAAAAGCATCAACTAAATTTTACCACCAAACATAAGTAGTTAAGTAATGGAACGAGCTAGACGGGTCGAGCACTACTGTTACTGTAGTTTTACAAATTTCCAGTAAAAGAATTATAATTCACCACACGATTACGACTCAACGAAATATTAAATAAAACTGACCAACAGGTCACACATTGATTCAGTTGCATGAATGATTAAAAGTACAATATTAATACAGCCTTTGTTTTGCATATTGCTATTTAAAAACGAAAATAATTGAATTTTAATAATCTGAAAACGGTGATGTCGAATTCCTTTTTTGTGATTTTTTCCCATATAAACAATTTATCTACTTATTTGCTTTTTCCGGGTTTTTGAGACACATGTGCATGACCAGCGACCCCATAAAAAAAGAAAAGTGTCTACTCGAAATTGAGAATTTTCTTTTTACAAATTTATGCCATGAAAAAATAAAGTTTCTATTTGTCGAATTTATGACGGCGAGGTTAATATTTTAAAAATAATTAGATAAATCGATTGAATCTAAATTGAATTTCGCGCCTAAAAATTCATTTCTGTTAAATGTCAAGCAATCAGAAAAACATTGCAAACGTAATCAAGGGCGTAAGTGATATTATATTAATCAATGACTATTGATTAACCATTAACGGACTTCAATAAGTTGGTTAATAGCCCAATCTTATTTGTAGTGTAATAATACGATTTGATGGACTTTTTATTACGGTTTTTATGGATTTCCTAAAAACAGGGGAAAAGACACATCAGCTTTTTTTTAAAGAGAGCTTTCGGTAAATCCCAACAAATAAAACGATCATCAATAAATAGTAAACTTTTATATCTTTACGTGTTATATTAAAAACTCAAAAAAAGAGAAGGAAACGTAGAAAAATAATAATAAAAAAAGGAAAACGTTGAAAAATGCGTACTCATTAAATTGGGTTTCTTACGTGTCGTTGATGATCGTAAACAAACGACTCTTTTCCCAAGTTTTTTTTTCCCGTGAAAGATAACGAATTTACGAGGTAGAATAAATCCGTTTAATAGTGGTCGTATTTGTACATACATACAAAAGTTAAGACACGTTGGAAACATACAAATCAAACGGCGTTAAGTTAGGGAGAAAAACTAAATCAAATCCCTGCTAAATGTGCCATAAAATTCTCTTAATGTCTTCTGGTTTTAAAATAATGCAAATTTTATTCCAGTAAACAACTGAAAGCCTTTCGAAAACGAATTTTTTCTGTAAAAATTATAATATGCACACCAAACACGTCCAGTAGTGAAAAATGTCCGAGTAACGTAAAGAGTATAAATAAAACATATCTGTTAGTTCAAACATTTACAACGTTCAACAGAAAAAAATAACATATCATTTCAAAATATGCAAAATAAAGAACCCCCTCCACATAATGCTCGAAAATGCCCCAAGATGACGTGCAAAATACGAGAGAAATTTTCTTCCAGCCGCTTAAATGTACTCTGCGGAATATACGAGGTGTTTTTCAGGCATAAATGGTAATGTTTTATAGTTACGTATTTTTTATTAGAATTTTCGTCGCAGATGTGACGCTATAAAGACTATTTTACTGGATTTTGTCGCTTTTTTCCTCTTCTTTTGAATAAAGACTGAAACATCGTATCCACGAAGAATAGTTCATACTCATTTTTCATTACAATCTTATATCAAATTTAAATAGACTCGTGTTAAATCATCCCCTTTTGTGTAAAACCATGAAAGTAGTTAGTACCGACCAGTTTATTCTTTTGTTCCGACTTAATTTCACAGAGCTTGATTTTCCTATTTAAACCAAAATTGTTCGTCTGGTAAAAACATCAAAAAGCTCCTTAATTCTTGTTTCCTTCCTTTTATACCGATACAACCTAAAAGAAGACTTCTTTTACAACTTAATCAGGTAATGCGTGTAGCTTTGAAGCTTTTAAAAGTACTACCAGCGGTGATTAATACATTATTTTGTTCCCTTATTTCCTGACTCCTACCGTACTACATACACGAAGTCCAGGATGTAACTGCATTATTTATCCCCTTAAATCCCTGATCCTGAAAGTTACCTGTTTACTTCAATTTGTTGATCGCCATTTATTTTGCGGCATTTATTATTTGTAAGCTAACGCTATTTCAACGAGGGATTTATTTCAGCTTTGAGAAAACGTGGAAATTTCCTGAATTACTATCAAAGGGATATATCCATAAATATTTTTTTATTTTCTTTTCTGTCAAACTAAATCGAAAAAGAAAATTATGTGTTGAAAATTGCAAAGGCTTTTGGGGATTAAATTTTATGCTTTCGCGTTATTCCGCAAGAAAAATAGTTTATAAATGTAAATAATATACCGCTATACAATTGAACATAATTCCAAAATAAAATTATTGAAGTTTCGCCTGCTATTACGTTAGCTGGTAGGTACCGTTTCAGCCCTGAGGGGTATTCAAATACCGTCAGTAGCAGCAGCTGCAGAAGTGTCGGCCGCAAAAGGTAAGCCTAAAACAGTGATTCCCAATCGATAACATACGATAACATTTTCAGAGACACGTTGTATTAATTCACGTTGAAAATAGGGGAACTTTTAAAATGTTTTTTTCCAACTCTTTATTTCTACCTCGTGTAATCTACATTTGAATTGCCCGGAACAAATTGGAAATGTTAGTGTGCAGTGTTTTGTAATTATCTCTTCTATGAACTTTAATGATTCTATGCGAATATAAAGTTTTTAATCGCATGGTTGGTTATTTAATTAGATAGTTGTCGATTTTGTCCGACTTCTCATTTATGTTATTATAAAGAGAAATAGCTAATTATGGAAAATTGCTTTATTAGTTTTTTAGAAAAGGAATATAACCTTTGTGGTTATTTTTTCTTTAAGGAAAAGGTTAATTATAACGGATGTTATTGTGAAGAAGTGCATAAAATGAAAGAATAATTAGTTGGTGAACTGGAAAGAGTAATTCAGAACAAACTACCGGATTTACAGTTTTTATCTATTAAACATCCAAAATATTGTTCCGTAGAAAATGAATATTCTGCAGTACAACCCTTAAGGAAAAGCATCATAGTACAATGTTATTCCTTTGAATTACCTCAATAAATTTGTTTGCTAAATAACAAAGGGCAATCAAAAATCTGGAGATGAATTCTAAACAGCAGGCAGGCATCACAGCAAGAATTCTGCAAAAAAAATGATTCCTTTTATAAGTAGGTACTTTAGGAAAGTCAAGACACATTATAAAATGCCAAGGAGAAAAGGTTTACATTATTTCCTGCAAAGTTGGGCAAAATCCAAAATCAGAAGGCATATGGGGCATCCTGGAAATAAACGCACAGATGATACTTTGGCTGAAAAAGAGCAGAACTAGCGAATTTGAGTATTCAAATCAGACCTGGTAAGGAAATGAAATGAATTCGATCCAAATAGCCAATATCAAGCAGTGCGTCGTGAGATCTAATTATTCACCTGAAGTTTCTTACGATTAGGACTGAATTGGCAAGATGGCTGATGAAATTAACGACCAAAAAAACGCAAAACGAACAAATCAGTACGTCAGTAACGATATCCAACGGTGATTTCTACTTGCTTGTAATTGGGAATGACTGAGCATAGAAAAACGAATTCGGTGGATCACTAAACATCATGATGAGTTGTCGAAAAATGTAATAAATCAAATCAACTAGACCTGGCGAGAAAATCAAACGAATGCTATCGGAATAGCGAAGAATAGGACTGAACTGTGGATCAGACCACTAAAGAAGCCAAATTAGTATGCCCATTTCAACAGAAAATAAAAAAAGAAAAACAAGTCACCAAGGAGGTGATACATAGATTACCACAAAGTGAAGACTTTGAAAAGGAATATGAAAACATCAAAACAGCTTTGCACTTGGCAACCATGCAAGCTGTGGGCGTACTACCCCGAGACAAAAGAAATAAGAAGCCCCCATGGCTCACAGTAGAGATGGAAGAATTAATAAAAAAAAAACAAATGTTACAATGACTGGCTAACGTGCAGAAGTGCTGAAAGTCGAGAAATCTATAAAAGAAAAGTAGAGAGGCGAAGAAAAAAATCAAAGAAACTAAAAGTGTATTTTGGGAACAAAAACGCAGAAGAATAAAAAGTCTAATCGGGGGAGCACGATCCACAGAAGTGTGGAGAACAATTAAGCAGATGAAGACAAATGAAACAAATAAAATGCCGAACCTGATAGCAATGAGAAAGTGGGAAGACTATTATGAAACACTTTTAACCGAAACAAAAACATAGCAGGAAAGCCAAATAGAGAACAATGAAAATGTCGAGAGAAATCAGAATCACAACTACAAGCACAGTTGATAAAAATGAAAAATGGTAGGTCTCCAAGTCCAGTCATTTCTAGGCTTACAGAGCTGATGAACAACTGTTCTAACATAACCAAATAGCTCAGGAATGGAAAAAATCGTATTTGTATCGATTTTTTAGAAAAGGAAATAGGAAAAACCCAAGCTGCTACAGAGGCCTTAGTATTACTTGCAGTATTGAACGCCTCTTTGGGAAAATACTAAATAATCAGCTGTACATATACATATATGAGAAACAAAAGTGGGGAAAAACAAAGTTGTTTTATAGAGAGACGCTCATGGACAGATAACCTTTTCATTTTACAGCAGTTAGCCGAGAATAGAATAGCCAAAGGAGAAGAACTACATATAGCTTTCATAGGCGTTGAGAAAGCATATGACACAATACCACAACAAATGCAGTGGATCGCTTTAAGAGAATTGAACATCAACCCACATATGTTGACACTAATCCAAGAACTTTATAGGGGAAACACATTATGCATCAAAGTTGGAGCAAAACTATCCAATCCAATTAATGTCTCAAGGGGATTGAGACAAGGATGCTGCCTATCCCCTCTGCTATTTAATCTATATGTTGAGGTCGTCTGTGGGATGGGGATTACCACCAACGAACACAACTATTTACTTTGAGTTATGCCGATGACCACGCTATACTGGCGCAGAACGCTTTTGATCTTGAGTTCATGCCTAAAAAAATACCTAGCAAGGCAAGGTTTGAGCTGCAGATAGACGACGACACTAGAATCAACCAAGTGGAAGAATTTAAATATTTGGGGGCTATAGTCGACAAAAATGAGCTTGGACAAAGAGAAAAATGCTATGGTTGAACCGGTTGTACGATATGGGAGCAAAATCTGAACAACCAATGCAGACACTAATCGACAATTAAATTCCGTAGAAATGAATTACCTGAGACGTAGTGCAGGAGCATCTACATTGCAGCACATTACCAACGATGAAATCAGAAGAGGCAGGAAGGCAGACCGCATTGAACTTGGCAATCTGCGATGGTTTGGACATCTTATGAGAATGCTGGAAGATCGATGGCCGAAAAGGATCTTGACATGACTCAAGATAGAAGTGCTTGGAGAGATGGATCGGGTAGACGGCAATAAGCCGTACTGTGATTCAAAGTAGCGCAGATCTAACTGAGCTTTCTGACAATCAGGATCAAACTGGCAAGAAACGAAACTACGATATACCTTTGGAAGATGATACGACCCTGATGAAGCTAACGATGGTGTATGATGATATTGTAGATGAGTTTAGTTTTAGATCTTTTTGGCACTAACGTCGCTTAAACTACTGGTCTCTTTTCGGAATAGAATTTTGTTTTTATTACCAATGTGTGTTTCTACAAACCAGAATCGGTTTAGTATTAGAGCAATGCTTGTCAATTTTATGGCATTTTCCTTCCATTTAGGCTTTTGTTAGTTTTGTAATTTTTTTTTGTTCTTAGACATTTTGCATTTTTCTAGTCTTGTCTTTAAATCAAGTTTGATTACCAAGAAACTGATGCGAAACATTTGTACAAGAATGGAATTTTACAAAACTGATCTTAGATTGGTCTGCAACACCAGGGCGTGAATTACAAGATCAAGATCATAGCTTAACATACTAAGACCAGGACTATTGATTTCAAAATCTACTAAGGCTCGCTGGTCACGGTTTTAAAATTGTTATCTCGAATTCAGTAGCTCAATATCTATCTACTTATCAAAAGTACATCTACCGGTTTTACACACAAGATCTTAGTTTTCAGAATCAATCTGGAAATCATGACAAAACGAAGATCAATATTTAAATCAATCATGGTCTTCTTTGGCTCTTACAGGGTATAATAAACTTCTCGAATATTCTCCATTTCAACATCAAAACCATTAACATGACTGCAGTGTTTTGCAAATCCTAGTTTGTCTATCGAAAACGCAATTTAGTCAATAACTTTAAGCAAAGTTAGGTTAGTCTTTGCTGGTGAATTACTCACTTTTCAAAGTTCATTGGTAATTGGTAAACAAAACAAATTGACACTTGAATATAAATTAAAAACAAACAGAAAACGTTAAAGAAATTTGTTGTGAAACAAAATTCGAAAAAAATTGAACAAACGAAAATCTTTTTGAATTTTATTAAATAACTTCTTTGATGCTGTGTTGACGGTCAAATTCAGCGACACTTCAAAATTAATTTCTTTTGAATAAAACAAAGCCGAATTGCATAAATTAACAAAACAAAAATAATTCCCATTCCTTTCACTTGGAACAATTCAAAATGTAACATAAATAAAGGCTTATTATTGTTTTGGTTATATAAAATAACAAGGGTCTGAGAAAATTAATGTGAGATTTAATGAATTTTTTTTAACCGGCATTATTAATGAATATAAAAGAATAAAAATATGCATTTGGCTTTGAGCAAATACAACATAAAGCTTTTTACTATAAAAATATTTTATGATTTTAAAACAAGGTTTTCTACTTCACTTTGAAAATTGGTTATATGAGAAGTGCAAATACTCAAAATTGTATAGTTGTCAAATCAATTATATCATTATTATTCCATATTAGCACAGTTTAATTAATATTATAAATAACAAAGCAAATAACTAGAATTATGCTACACATACTATACAGATGTACTACAAAAGATGTGCAAGCACAATAACGTAAACTTAATTAGTATAAATTATGTACAATTTAGGAGCTTATTTAAATTTCAAACTAATGAGAGGATTTCTGTACGTACGGTAAACACAAAACAGAAATAACAATAACTAATTAAAATAATATTCTCTCCTAAATTGGTTTATTCTGGTAAAATTACAATAGGCAAATTCTATTTTCTCGTTTGTTTTGTGAACAATTCTACAAATTATTCTTAATAAAAAACTAATTACGAAACTCTCAGCAAAAGCAAATCGGTTGATGAGGTAAATAGAATTTAAAAAAGGGTTGGTTGCATTTAAAAATATAATTTTCGTTCTACACGGTGCTTCTGGGGAATTTTATGAGTTCGGGTAAAACTGATGCAGACATTTTATGATTATTAAAAATGATCGAATGTAAAGCATTTCGGGAAAAGTTCAGATTTTATGATATGCACGTATTGCAGAAAAAGGATTTGCATGAGAATGAACTGGTATTGCTCTAGGCGGTAACGGATTTGATTTTTAGTACAAAGCAAACCGCTACTGTACGATAGCAAACAAATCTGAAGTTTAGAACTGTACAATTAATTACTGTTTTGAAATTGAAATTTGAATAAACTGAAACGAAACAATCGAAAATATTGTTTATTTCGAAATGCTCATTGACGCAACCATAAAGTAAATAACAGTAAGTTGATTCAATCGGTCAAATCTAAATCATTAAAAAGCTTGTTTATTAAAAAAAAAATTTGTTTGTTTAAGGCTCAATAGAAATCATTTCCAGTTTCTCATTTCAAGTCCCAATTAAACTAGAAAAGTTCAGCTGGTATAACAGGAATCGAGTGGATTAAGGAAACGTTTCCCCCTTAAATTAATAAAAGTTATTTTCTAGGATGGGTTTAGATGATGAAATTACTTACCAGTTATTGGAAAGATATTGAAAGCAATAAGAAATATACACTGCTAATAATATGGTACTGAACTTTAATCTAATCTTTAATTCAAGGAAGCCAAAATTCTGTTCGCGTTCAATTTTTTTTGCCACTTAAGAAATTGCTTCTTTGGCCTCTAAATGCGTTGATTTTTATTTTGATTTGGCACCTACGTGCTTTGCTTATATGTCTTGGTTTCGCAAAATTTTATGTTCATTAGACAGCTTTGTTTAAACATTCTTCTGTGATTGATTTTTACAGTACGGTCAGTAATTCAAGTTTGGTAAAAACTGAAAACTAATATTTAGATATTATTTCTTGGATTGAAATGTACCCGTTTGGTTTGGAAAGTCGATTGTTCATGAATTTCCTGCACCAAAGCCAATTCCTTAATGCCTTATTGGTTGATTGTCTCAGAAATGTTTGCTTGGCCGTTACCAAATTAGCAGAGATAATCCTCCTCAAAATCCATAAGGTTCCACTGAAGACAGTGTGTAATCTACTTCTTAAGCCAGATGAGATTTGAGTTTTTGATTTTCGACAACCTTCTAGTTAATAAGACTACTTAGTTTCAAGACTTTCCAATTTGGAGAGTGCAGGATGTAAAGGTACTGAGGCTACGAAACATAACAATTGGGTATTCTTGATGCCCATGACGTCAAATTAATTTGTTCTAGACTTAGAAGATGGAAACAAAATACAAATCTAAAAAGATGATTTAGAGGAAATTTTGGTATAGATATCTGCAGTTAAACAAACGGTTTTTTGGTTAAAAGCAAGACTTCGAAGGTCATCGTTAACATCTACTTGCTTGTACTGTATGCCAAAAACATTTCCTTTGTCATCAATGCCTGGGCACCTGATCGGTCAAAAAATATGAAAGAAGATTTTTAATCTTTGATATTCAGTAACTTGATTTAGCCGCAAGACCTTGAAAATCATCATTTACTTCTACCTGCTTGTATTGCATGCCAAAAAGTGTTTTTTGTGATCAATGTTTGGCGCACATGATTGATCAGATTATGACAACCAATTATCTGATAACGTGTAGATGCTCAGAGATTAATCAATCATGACAGAGATTATATAAATTTTCGGAAGTCACACGGAGATGTATGTGAATCGATTACGGATCACCCACAAAAGGGCAACATTCAGATCAAAAAGATTTCTTTAAATGACCAAATGATTATGTTTGTTCTTTCCTAGTTAATGCAACAGAACAGTCTATTTAGGACAGATGATAGTGCAAGTATTTAAATATTTCCGAGATGGAATGATGAATCGAATTTCGTTATTAATGGCGGAAGGACTTTAGGACTTTACACCAAAGCAGGGATATTAATGCAAAAATTTCCCTTTCTTTACAAATTCTTTTCAAGATTTATTTGAGGTTATAAATCTTAAGTTTTAACATAATGGTGTCGTTGCCTGTACACGCTTAAAATTTAAATACCAATTTTCTTGCTGTAAACGTCATTAAAACTGGGACAATTCATCTTTCAAAAAACAAAAGCAATTTTCACACTCTCAATTTGTTTTGCAAATTACCAACTGACCAAAACAAATATGCCGGTAAATACTACGCCTTCATTATTTTTAGATTACAAACACTACTTGTGCGTGGAAAAAAGACTACAATTCAGAAAGAATTTTAATGTTTTATTAATTAACGACAAAAAGATCTTAACAATTACAACAGCGAAAACATTTTTTTTTTTAAGAAATAGGCAACGAACTAAGCACGCAGATGATTAAAAACTAATGCAATTAAAATGTAATTTGGTTTAAAATAGGGAAAAATTCCATTTCTATAAAAATGAACTCTTCATACTATGTTTATATGTAGGTATTTATGCGTATCTGTAATTGGCATCAAATTGTCGCTTTTGAAATTCCCTGCGCACAACAACAGCCAGCTATTTACTGAGAGATGCTATCAGACATAAATGCAAACTATGTTTGCATTTATACTACTATGACTTGCAAAGGCAAAGTAAACTTTTCATATTTTCATAATAATGTAATAGGGAAATAATTTTAGAAAGATTTATATAATCTAAATCGTGCATAATGGCTATTGTGTTCGGTCTAAGTACCTACAGAAGTAATTTAAAACATTTTCTACTTGGAAAGTTTTGCCACCGGCAGCAACAACATACATAACGTAAAATCAATGGACTATTGCAGACCGAAAACGAGACGCACAACACAATATAAACGTGGTTCATTACAAAACGAGATCTCTTATTAGAAAGCTGCTGAAGTAAGACTTTCTCTAGCTATTCTTTGTATGTATCTGCTGCAGTGCAGTGGTAGTAGCGTGGTTGCTGTATTAAAAAGGACGAGAATTCCCTGCACTACAATTTTTGAACACAAACGAAACGTTAACGAATAACAATCTCGAGTTCTGGAGGCGAAGTTATCATTTCTAGATATGAAATAATAATTGAAGGGAAAGGTTGCCGACGTCAGGCTCGGTTCGTTTCGTTGGCTTTGAATGTTGCAACTAGAGCAAGCGAGATTGCATTAGCTTTATACCACAGATTATGCTGCATAACCGATAAAAACAACAAGAAAAAGGTAAAATGGTGGGTGGAGTGTATACAATATTGAGAATTCACCTAGAGGCGATTTAAACTGTCTCGTAACTTTACTTTCGACAGACAAAACCCTATTTATGCAACCGACTCGGATTATTTATGTTGCTATAACTGCAGTTGGTCTACGATTTTATGCCATAGACAGTTATGGAGTTTCCTACGTGCCGGTATTATTATTGCTCAAAAGGATTTTCCTTTTGTAGGTTGAAAGTTAGAACGCGGCGCTTAACGGAAAATAGGAAATTGTGCTTTGGACTTTTCGGGCTAGGTATTTAAGGAATTTCAAGCCACGTGTTTAATTATTCTTCTACAAGCAGAATATCACATTCATCGAATTCCTCTTAAAATACTTCAAACTTATGAAATATTGTCGTTTATTCCAAGAAACCACTTTAATGGTGCATTAAACTGAAAATAAATATTAATCAAGTTTTATCACGCTCGTGGTTTATCATTTTAAATTATTTAAAAGAATTTTGGGCATGCTTGTTAAATGGGTGCATGCGTGTGCTTATCTAGATGGAATTTTTTCTGTTTTAATCCCATTTTGTTTTACATAAAATTATGCACGATCTCATTTAGTTAAATAGAACGGTGAATTTTTTATGACTAAATTTCACTTCGTGGTTGAGTTTGTAATTTTCCTCGCAATTTCAAAAACAGAGATTTTCTTGTTACTACAGTTTTAACAGAATATCGTTTTGGATGATCAAATGTGCGTTAACCATAAAGTTAGAAAGTTTCTCGTATTTTATCTATTTATCTTAAATTTAGATCTTTGATCGTTATTTGCATTTTTGTTTTTTTGCAAAAAAAATTAAATTTCAGTCCTTTCATCCTACAAAATTACACTAATCACTTTTGATATACAAGAAATATTGTGTTAGTAAAGTAAAACTGTTTGTCTAGTCTCCCTTTTCTTGGTATAAGGTATGTATAAAAGATGTGGCCTATTGGAAGGCCAAGTCCAATCTGAAGCCAGTGTAAGTAACTTGATGGAAAACAAAACCCGACGTCAAGCCATCAAAGTGAACTCGTAGAGAAGAAAACCTGACGTTGTACAACCGGAAGTGTCCTGTTGGACAGCAAAGTTAAATGTTGAGCGGTAGTGGAGAGCAAAATCCGATTTCACTTTGGACCATCTGAGGTAGCCCGGTGTAGAGGAAAGTTCGACGTTGCTTACTCGATAAAACGCAAAGCCAGTGGTCGAGCAACCGAAGGTGGTCTCTTAGAGAGAAAGCCCGACGTTGGACCACCGGAGGTAGCTTGGTGGAGAAAAGAGCGATCCTACAACAAATGCGCTATTCTTAAGAAGGTAAAAATGACAAACGTAAAGCGTGACTCATAAGCGCTCATCTGGCAGAACTGCAAAGGAATAGGCTCCATAGTCGAAATAATCGAATCTACCTAACTTGGTCCGACTTTAGATTGCTGGAGGTAGCTTGGTTCAGAGCAAAATTTCCCTGATGAGGGGCAATGTCTGACGTTGGGCCGCTGCAGATGGTAGAACGCTCTCAAGAAAGTCGAAATGATAATCATGAAGTGACACTCATAGGAGTTCATCTGACTGAAGTGCAGAAGAATAAGCTCAATAATCTAAATAGCCAAATACACATAACTTGAAAGAGTGAATTTACAGTTGAAGACGGCTTCAAATGACATGGCTACGTTTCAAATATTTTTTACGTTGGATGTGGTGACATAACCACCAAACACAATATGTTGACCAGAAGTCAATAAGCAAACCGCAAGGCGCGACCCATAGATGCTCGTCTGAGAAATAGTATCAAAAGTCCAAAGAGTCAATTGATCAAACTTCCTAATAGTCAAGATCGTAGAAGATTTCTATCCTAGAGAGGTTCTTTCAAACAGAGATGTCGGAAAAACCTCTTGACTAATTGAAGAATTGAGTGAACAATTATGGCATCTATACTGTTTTTGATTTTTCTAACTTTTTCTTTCAGACTCGCCCTTGGTCTTAAGATGTAACTACTATCTATTTTCCAATTCAGCCAGCATTAAAACAGTCAAGAACTCAACAAACAGTTTAATGAAATGGATCTCAGACTTAATGTCAAACTTTAGCTTTCAAGAATGAAATGTAATTACTGAGACAGTTTCGAATTTAAGCTCGAATCAATATAAATAGACTTGACTTTTGGCAGAGCAGCAGTGTACGATGATGTTGTCTGGGGCGGGGTCCTCGTTAAGTCAGTCCAGTCATGTGGAGCGGTGGTAAATTAATTAATTAAGGCTATGGGTTTGTTAAAATCAATACAAGCCGTCGCCACTAAGGGAAATCACGAAAAAACCTTAGTGAGGACAGTCAGCGGTGTGAAAACTGCTGAGTTAAGACGCTTGGTAATATGGAATTTAAAGTACCATGATGGACTTGGTAGTGTAAGCGAGATTATCGTGGAAATCATCTGTATATTAGGAGAGTGTCAAGTTAAATACCTTTCAACTAAGGAGGCAAGATTTTGACTCTAGGATGGAGGTCAATATATTGAGTAATTCACTCTTCATTACTCTCTTGAGCCAGACATGATTATTCTGTTCATATAACAGAACCATTGTACTACGTAATTATTTATAACTTTATAGAAAGACGAAGTTCTCGCTTATATTTTCCTGTTACTAAATGTAAATGTTAAGTTTTTGGATCACTTACTGCTACCATAATTTAAAATGTAAAGAATTAAAGATTCAAATTGGAAGTAGTACATACTGATCGTTTCATCGTTTCCTTTATTCGAGCCGGCATTATTAAACTGTTTATAATCTACATTTCTTTGATGACAGTAAGATAATCTCGTAATCCAAAAAAGTTAGATGATAAATTGAATATTTTAATGTTAAGCTAAACCAAATCTGAACAGCGCAGATTGGGATATGTAAAAAAATTAATATCTGTCAAGAGGGAGAGGGAAAAACCTCAGAGAGTTATAAAATTTTAAACTTCTTACTCTCAAGACATATTCTGATGATGCTATTCACCTACATTTGTCAAAAAAAAATTCGGAAAAAAATATAATATGTATGTAGCTATTCCCCGGTGTCGTAACTGTAAAAAAATTCTTACTAAGCCTTTTATTACCAACATTTCCAAGCCTTTCTCGCTCTTCGCAACTCGAAGTTGAACACATCAAAGGATATGGGAATATTAAAAATTAAAAAACCCCTTTTGAATTCGGGCTGATCTAAGACTCTTTCTGGGATTTGCACAATTTAAAAGCTTGCACGCTTTTAAAAAATCAAACGGGTTTTTTATTATAAATGTTAATTTTATTCTTTTTTTTTTCTAGGGGATGAAAACACCTATCGGTTTTCACTTTCTCTTCTACCTTTTTCCCGTTCGAGAGTTTAGGGCAAATATTACATTTTTATGATTTTCCTACTTATATAGTAGCTAAACATCCGCAGAATACCAAGTGTGGTGGTTGTGTCACCAACCCGTTGTTGTTTAATCTCTTTCTGTCTCCCAACACTAGGATATAGTACCTGTCAACCCCTGTTTTATATAAAAAAATGTAACAGCCTGCCGATTTCTGCTTTAACATAACTGACGTTTACTAGGACGAACAAAAAAATGATGTAGGGAAAAATCAAAACAGACATTCTTCTTTGCGCTTTTTTACCATAATTTAAGAGGAAAAGAAAAAAATATAAAAAACGAAATTTAATTTTTTTTTCTATATAACTGTAATCATGTAACGTGGAAAATTCGAAAGGTCATTCGTGAATGTGCACAACAGGCGAAAAGTTTCACATATTTTTGGATTAAATCACGAGAAAGTTAAAATTCGCCGAACAAATTAAATAAGGTCAGAGGAAATTAGTAAAACCTTGAGAAATCCAATTTATTTATTTCTCGATAACTCTTATTAAGAGTGGTAGAAATCAGAATTCTTTTTAAGTGATTCGTGATTTCTTAAAGAAAGATAAATAAGTTTTTCAATTTTTCTAACGGTCAATGGCACAAAGAACACGTGAATTCAAATTTTATTCCTTAAATAAATAAGTTAAATCTCCACATTAAAATCTTAAAATGCATCAATATCAAAAACCGTGTAGGCAGTTGTAAACGAACGTGGGTTTTCCATTGCATGGGATTTAATTCCTGAATGTGGGTTTGTACACGTTTTAATAATTCTAAAAGCAAAGAATTTCCGAGTGTTGATACTATTTATTAGGTTCAGGCTGGAAATTATGGGTTTACTTAACCTGAATTGAATTTATTACTTTAGCACACATATCGATTTGTCATTTCAAAATTGAAATGCAAAAATTAGTTACTTTTCTAGGTTAAAATTTGCATGACCTTCTGGTTTATTTTCGTCCGACAAAAGATCGTTGTTTTAGATTATTATTATATTAATAAATACAAGAAAAGCCCACTCAACGGCTTTTTTAAGAAGAATCAACAATGTTGTTTTCGTATTTATTTAAATAAAATCAACCGGAAACGACACACGCACACACACATACAGAGATTATTGTGATTAGCCTCGAACGTTTCATTCACCTGCTTGGTACTTATCATTTATTCTTATCACGCGCATTTTAGATGGTTTTATTGACTTTATCTGAAGTTACTATTTTTCCATAATTTTAAAGATTTTTTTTATTACTCATTTCTTTGGGACTTTCATTGAAAACCCAACGGACGAATCCCTCGATATTTTTATGCATTAACGTACGCCGAAGTTTTGCTAAAATTGTATGCTGGTATTTCATCGACTGTGAATTTACTCAGCGGAAATTATTTACAAACATTTCAAAAGTCAATGAAGCTGAGTATTTATTCGTACTAATTAAAATAAACTGACGAAATACATTAATATTAAATAAATAGGAATCATATCTCAATAAAGTTGCCACTAAGAAATACATGCGAAATGGAAATTGTTAAATAAATCTAAAGGTTAAACATTTCCCTACAAGATTCATCATCATGATTAGTGAAAAATAATAAGATCGTTATTATCTTTACGAGTCATCAAGTTTTGGTCTCTGTCTTATAAAGAATACAATTGTTGGTTTTCGACATAAATATGAAAATGTAACGTTTTGACTTACTTGGCATTTCAGATTGGAATCTTAAGAGCAAGGTAGAAGATGAAACGCTGAAGAAGGTGGAATCGACTACGGGAATAAATCTTTGACTTTTAATCTTTTCGTTTTACAATATTTTCTATCTGGTCTTTTCTGGTAACTTTAGTTGCCAACACAATTTCTTGAAATTACAGAAAATTTCTACCTGAAGATAATAATGAAGAATCCAACTAAGATACACATATAGTCTCTTTGACTAATGGACGATAAAGCTGGATTTGGAGTCACCGCATGGTAAAGAGCGAACCCTGGGTTTGGGTCGCCTGATTAGGAGAGCAAAACTCGATCCTACATCTAGGTTAGTTTTTCCTAAGAAGATAGAAAGACATGCAAATACTAGTGGCAGGTAGACTTGAAGAAGGCGAAGTCCGATTTGGAGCCACCGCAGGTGGGCCTAATAAAGATTGTTACCTAACTTTGGATTACCAACGGTCCCTATGGTGGGCAAAAGTCGATCCTAGATGAGTTTTCATCACTTTCACTTTCTTTTTCTGGTTATCGCTGGTAAGGTGGTTTACTAACAGCCCGATTTGAAGCCACCACAGATGATATGATAAAGAGGTAAAACCAGTATTTGGACCACCGAAGCTAGCTTGGAAGAGCGCAAACCCCGACCTTACACCTAGATAAGCTTTCCCTAAGAAGATAAGAGAGCTTCACAAAATCCATTAGTTTCCAAATAGGTCGAGATAAACGCGTGCTCCCTCTTTCTGGCTATCGCAGACGAAACTCGATTTGAAGTCACCGTAAATGCCACAGTGAAGGGCAAAGCCTGATAGAAGTAAAAACTCGACCTTATCCCTGGATGACTTTTCCCTAAGAAGATATTGAGGTATTAAGGTATCGAAATAGAAGCCGAAGGCCAACTTTGATCCACCAAAAGTGGCTTTATGGAAGGTAAATCTCGATCCTACACCTAAGATAAGCAAGTTTTTTCTAAAAAGATAAAGTCGCCAAGTCTCATTAGGTTTCAAATACGTCGAGAAACACGTACCTTCTCTCTTTCTTTCTATTGGAGATAGTCTAATGAAAGGAGAGGCTCGGTTTGGAATCACCGCAGGCATGGTGAAGGTAAATCACGAGTTTGGGCCTCTGGCCATGGCCCGGTTATTGAGTAAAAGTCGGATTATTCTACACCTAGTTGAATTTGCTGAAAGATAGGGAGAATTGCAAAGTCTGATAGGGAAAATCGCAAAGTTTCACTAGTTTCCGAGAAACACTCTTTCTAACTATTTCAGGTCGACTAGTGGTAGACGAATCTCGATTCGAATCACCATAGGTGGTATGGTGAACGGGCAAATCTCGACCCTACACCCGGATGAGTTTTCCTTGGGGAAATAGATAAAGATCATTGGAAAGTTTCCAGATCGGGAAGATGCACATACATATATATATCTCTTTCTGGATATTGTTGTCGTTGTTTGTTTGAGGCTTCAGGTCACGGTTCCCTTGAAACTACTATTTAGCCGAACCCGAGGTTTTTCAACCCCGGTAGTTATTTTTAACGTGCAACTCATTGTAGTCACATGGGACCCACTGCTTTACATCCTTTTCGGAGAATGGCATCCTTTTTTCAGATCTTTCCGCGCGAAAAATCTCGGGGCCTCGGCAGGTAAACTAGTAAAAGTCAGTCTGATTTGGAAGACCGCAGGCTGCATGATGAGAAGGAAAACAACTAACTTTTGACCCATCGGAGAACGAGACATGATACTGCACTAAATGAGTTCCCTTAAAAAGAAAAAGAGCATCGCAAAGTTTCATTAGTTTCTGACAATCACAGGCGAACTAGAGGAAGGTATGGCGTGGTAAAAGGAAATGACTTGAAATTTCATTAGTTTCTAGATCTGCAGAGATACACGCATATTTTCTCTTTCTTACTGACTAAGTCCTTAGTGGAAGGAAAAGTCCAACTTGGAGCCACCACAGGTGGCATGGTAAAGGGTGAAGAACGACGAGGCAACCAAAGGTGTTCTGGTGGAAGAGGCAAGGCCCGATCCTACGCCTAAGAAACAAGATAGGAGAGCATAGTGAAGTTTCATTAGTTTCTAATTAACAAAATCTGACTTGGTATTGCGTAAGGTGAGTTTATGGTCGAGGACCACTTTAGAAATTAATATGGGGAGGAAGGCTTCTTATATTACATGGAAGACATAAATAGAACTCGAGTTTTTAAGAGTCTACAGAGAAGTGGGCATAAGACTTAATCTTCTACTACGTCACAAATTAAACTTTTTGGCAAGCTCTGCCATCAAGAGTTTCCATCTTGGTTTTGCGAAGGATATAGTTGTAGAGATTCGTTTAAACATACTTCTGTATCTTGGTTAAAGTTGCTTTCCAACTCTACTATATGTTTTGCGTTTGCAAAAACAATATCTAGACAGTGATTGGAAAAGCACAGTATTTAAATTGAGTAAAAAAGAAAAGAACACCAAAAACACGAGAAGACTAAACCAGGACTGGACAAACGTTCTTGATGGGAGACCAAACGAAGAAAAATTGTACTCGTCCGTTTTACATTCTATCTCTTGACTAGACTATCAGCTATACTAAATATGTGTTCGTAAACTTAAAGAAAAATTAAGCCCAAGATATGAAACTGTAGATACTCAAAAAACCCAATCATCTAAAACACGAAAAAGTTTCTTGATCTTTACGGTTTGCCAAAGTATTAGCCCAGGTTTTAATTATATGAAGATGTTTTGACAGGAGGTAAAACAATTTAACCATTTCGGGTCATTCTGAGATTCATACGTTTCATAGAAATTTTGAGTGTAGCGCCATAATTTTGATCGAAGATCAATTCTGAAAACAATTTTCTACAAACTTTAATTTAATTATTCTTCAATGCAAATTAATGAATAAAAATGAAACCAAGCCACGTAAATATCGCACCAAGATTATTCGTCTCCATGACAGACTGACCAAAACCACTGTTTGTCCAATCTAAATGCAGACCTTTTTTGGACAAGATACCGAAAACTATTACTGACAAGTAGAATAATATTTGTTTAAGAGGGCACTTCTTTCGGATAAGTACAACGGTAAGACATCTTGGAAACAAATCTAATCTTCCATTTCTGCCTAGTGGCAGAATCTGGAAAAAAAGTCATTATTACTAGGGAAAAAGTTTTCTCACAACGGATAAGATTGCAAGATGGTGCAGTTATCATTTTATTTTATTTATTATTTTTGGTGGTTGTAGGGAAAAGATTTTCTGTTTGCTTACAATTACATGATAGACAACAAATTTAAAAGGAATTGGGGGTGATGGTAGAAATAATTAATTAGAAATTAATCTCGCTTGATTTAATCAATTAACAGTGATCACAACTTTCTTTCTAGATTGTAAATATTATAAGCTGGAAAAACAAAATAAAAACATTTTAAGGTTAAAAATAATTTTTGTCTAGAAAAGTACTCACTTTTCAAAAAGGTTTCGCGCCTTGAATTATAAAAAGTCACATATTTTTCCCGTGACTTATTTCCGTTCCCTCTTTTATACACTTTTGGTATAAAAGTCCAAAAAAATCATGGTATATACCTATATATGAAAAATATATAATAAAATATGATAGTCGTTAATATAAGGCCGTAATGCATATAAACTCAGGAAATGTTGGAAAAGATAATTCAAGTAAGAATCATAAAAGGCTTTGAAAATCGTAAAGTAAGATCTTTAGTAAGTTGGGCATAAAAATGGGTCCATTTTCCGGAACATAAATCTATTTATTTGATAAAATATGGCTCACATTCCGGTCTGAGGAATTCAAACTTTTTGAATTGATTTTCAGATCACACATGTGTAAATTTTTGCGGCAGTGTTATTTAATGCAGACAAGGGGATTGAAAATAATGGCATCTGTTACTATTAAAACAATTTTTATACAACGAACAAGTGATAATGAAAAAGAGGGGAAGTTCAAAGTTGAACTTTCCTAATACAAAGCTATTAATTAAAAAGTTGCCTGAAAACTGAGATTAAACAAGCAGATAAGTATTAATATTTCACATTTTTATGATGAACGGGGATGTATGGGTCGTAAAACAGAAAGTTTTATTTACCGATTCGTTTCAGGAATACGCAGTAAATTAAAAAATTATCAGGTCTTAGCATCTCTGTTTGGACTTCTTAAGATTATTATGTGTATTTAATGATAGACCCAATGGAAGGCTAATAACTCACGTTTGAAGACGCCAATAATAATCAACGAAAATCTTTTGAATTAAGCAACGGTCACGAAACACGAAGAAAACACTCGGAAAAGACTCGACAAAGCGAACAAACGAGTTTTGTTGACATTTTTATGATAGATGATACATTAACCGCGTTGCAAAAGTTTAATTTATAACAAATCCATTCTCCTACGCGCCAAGACTTAAATGCATAACAAAAACATTATTACAACTCGCGCCCATGTGACGCCATTTTACCATTTATATTCATTAAAATACTAAGCTGCAAAACCCATTGCGAAACGTCTAGGTTTTGATAAATGCTACGTTTTTAATCTGCTTAGTATGCAGAAAGTAAAATGGCATAACCGCAATATGCTCGGCAATTACATTTTATTGGTCAATGCTTTTGTTCAAATAACACATTGTTTCGGCCGTTTATTAAACTGAAAACGAGATTTATTTAAATTAGACCGCGTGTCTGATTTTCCCATTTCGAATTAACTCGAAAACGCGTTTTCATATCTAAAAATGTGTGCCGCAGGAAATTGCTGAAAATTACCTTTTAAATGCTTTTTCATTTTCCGAGAATGGCCTAATACGAATATGTTATATTTAATACATTTTTCAAGTTAAAAAGTGAAATAGACTTTTTTTCTCGCAACAACCAAATTGAGTTACTCCACAACCAGTTCATTGTAGTGTTGAAAACCTTGATTTTTAAATGAATAGAAATTTTACTAATAAATTACAAAGGGTTTCAAGGATAAGGAAAGAAAGAAACCCTTTTTAGGGTTATTTCTGTGTTAGGCTATTCTAAAATCTGATTTTATCAATTTAAAAATAGAATTAAAAAATCTTTTGAGGGTATAAATTACGGCTGATATCAAGATTTTAATTTTTTAATTCTTCCTTTTAGACGAGTAGAACAAGATTCTAAAAATGTAAAACACAAAATGTAAAGTTAAACGAATTCAAACGTATTGGAAAGCAAGATGCATACATGGTGTCTAAGTTACCGTTATGTGAACCTGCCTACTTGTATTATGCATCTTTTAAAAAAAAAGCCCGTAAAGTAAATTCGAACGGTTCATGCTCAGTTTGACGTCCCAATTCACTGACGTCTTGTATCTCCTCGTCCTTCGCACTCTTATTTCTGATTTATACCCGCAAATTTACACTTTAAAATATTAACAGGAACCTTTGCTATTTTTGATTTTAGCGAGTCATACCGGAAATAAAAGAATGTGACCAGCTCAATTTCAATAAATGAGAATTTTAATGAAATCTTGATGTTCTGAAGTGTCAACTTAGTTCCCAGATCTAAATAGCAATGTTAGCAAGGTTAACTATTTCTGGAATAAATTTAATATAAAAATTTAAACAAGAAAATTGCAGGAGCGTATTAAAAACGATTGTTTGAATAAAACATTCTTCACTAACGAAAACATTTCATTTTCCATAAACAAAACTTCCAACGCTACAGTTTTGAAAATTTCCATTTTCACAAAGAATTTTATTCCACACTAACAATTGTTAGAAGTAAATGAAGTGCTAGACCAGGTAATTCCCACTGCAGTATTTACTTTTATGAAATAATAATTAAACGACCATTCAAATTTCGTTTACAGCAACACTTACTTTATCATTATTTAGGTCATTTGAGCTTCCTAAATCCTGAGCTTTACACAAATTAAGCTTTGGTTAAGAGGACACCAACAAATTTTCCTGGCCACCTTAGTACCACTAAGAAACTCGGTTCATCATTTCGGTCCAAACAATTGCAGGATTCAATATTCATTTTTTGTCAGAAATCAGTGGGTATCAGCAGTGAGGACAATTAGCAAAACGGTATTCCTGAACACCAAGGAATTTTCTGATGGCAACGGTAAAAAGCAGAAAAGAATCTGCTGATAAGATCATCTCGGCTCTTTTGACTTAACTCCTAGAGACTTGTGATTATCTCTAAAATCATTAGCTCAGAAGAACAAAATGCATTAATGACAAGATGACTAATGACAGACACAAAAATTTCTTGATTTTGCTTACATTCTTAGAAATCACCAAGATCGATTTAGTTGCTTTCGGCTTCCAAGGTTTTAAAATTTTCAGGATTCGAACCGATCATTCTCCAAACCTACTTGGTGTATGAAGACCGTTTTGAATATTGACTGAAATGGATAATCTTGAAAGCCAATCTAACATGTAGTACAATATAAAAACAGATGCAATTGTTTTCGATTTTCAAGAATTTCAAATTCTCAGAAATAGCCAACTTTAAGAATCTGGATTGAATGTACTTGGTGTTTAATGTTCGTCTTGTATTTTGACTGAAATGAGGATTTTCAGATATCTGCATACTATCATCCAAATGGGCGCAGTTGTTTCCGACTCCCAAGAATTCTAAATTCTCAAAAATAGCTAATTTTCGGAATTTGAATTGAAGGTAGTTAGTGGCTAGAGTCTGTCTTGAAGTTTGACTTCGATATTCAAGATTTTCAAGTCCTCAGATATAGTCAACTTTCGGAATTTGGATGGATTATTCTTGCGATTCTACTTGGTATGGTGATGTCCAACTTGAATTTCGACTGAAATGGAGCTTCTTGAAGACCAACTAAACATATTATAATATTCGGAAACAGTCTACTTTCGAGATTTGGATCAATTAGTCTCTGAAACCTACTTGGTGCCAAAAATCCGTCTTGGAACTGAAATAAGGATTCTTGAAGCTCAACTCAACATGTGCTATAATACAATTGAAATAAATTCAGTTGCTTTCAACTTTCCAAGTTTTCGAATTCTCAAACATAGTGAACTTTTGAGATTTTGATTGATGATTCATCTTGGATCTTGAGTAAAATTGGGATTTTCTAAAGCCAACACAACGAAGTAGATTCAGTCGTTTCGACTTCCAAGAAGTTACATTTCTCAAAAATGTCCAGGCTTTCAAATTTGAATTGGTAGCCGACGAACGCACTTCGTGTTGAAAATTCATTTTGAATCTTCTTTGACATATCTATCTAAATTGATTCAGTTGTTTCCGATTTTCATGAATTTTAAATTTGTCAAAATAGTTTCTTTCGGAAATTGGTTTCTTCTCTTCTACTAGGGTTTTGATCAAAAAATGTTGTTTCCCGTTACCATGAATTTGATTCTTGGATATCATTTATAATGGTACCAATAATCTAAATCCATTGAGTTGTTTTCGATTTCCATGAATTTCTAATTTTGCAAAACCGTGATCTTTCGAAAATTCATTTTTCCTGTCCTATCTCGATTCTGGCCGAAACAGGGATTCTTGGAGACCATCTAGAATGTACAAGGTATCAAGATATGTCTAGTCGTTTTCGATTTCCATGCATTCAAAATTTTCAAAAACAGTTGCTATGTGGGTTCAAAAAGAAAGTAAAACTCATCTCATGTTGACTTAAAAGCTAGTAAAGAAAACCTTTTGAACCAACAGAGAATTTCAGCTGATATTGGAAAGGGATGCCAGGAAAAATATTCAGTGAAAAAATTATCGAGTACTTAATGCCAAAACTATCCTTTGTGACACTTGTTTGGTGATGAGGGCCTTTCAAAGAATTCTTCTGTATTCGAATTCAGGTAATCTCTATCTATATAAAACTAAGCTATCCAGAGATTTAGTAAAGACTTTGAAGTTACTGCAATGTCTCATCAAGATGATTAATTCTGAATTGAAAGTATCGGTAAATAAAGATATGGTCGTGCCAACAACTCTTTTTGCATTAAAAAAAATTCAATTCTCAATTTTTGTAATCGATGTAGATGCAACGAATTTGGGCAACCTACAGCTTACAAAGGGGTGAATTGCAAATCAGAATGATTCTAACTTCCAGTGTTGTAAGATAAAGTTTAAAGAACTACCATAGCTTTATATATGTAAATGCTCGGGTTTTTAAGCGCATCCTGTTTACTATATCAAAGTTAATTAGCTTCTTCATTAATGATCGTATGACACAAAAAGTTAACATCACATTCTAGAAAACAAAATAATAGAAGACGACAATCCAGACAAGAAAAGTATTTACACATCACATCCACCATAGGAAACTTTTAATTTGTTTATGCAAATGCCGGAAGTTCTTTTAGTTATTCTTCTTTAGACTTTTGCTGATCAAGTTTTATTATTACGTGTTTCACACAAGAAAACAAAATCCTACTATCCCTATCTGAAACTTTCAAAACTATTTAAAATTCTGCCTATACTACACGTTTCTGGGTTGTCGAATGGGAGGGGACAATGAAGTCGTGATTTGAGAGTTACAACCATAAAAAAAAGGCAAATCACTTCTTGTATACTTGATACAATTCTTTTTGTTTCTTTCTTTTTTGTTTCTATCTCAATTACAGTAAGATTTATTTAGTACTAAAATGAAGACGTACAACAAAAATGAAAACAACAATAAGAACAGTGCAAACCGAGCTCGACTTTACGCTAATTTGTCAAAAAAATAGAATTAGGTAATTTATTTTTCCGGTTTACCGCATTTCGCTTAATTACGGTGCAGAGAATTTAAATTTTTAGGGGACTAGAAGTAAAATCAAGTTCATCAAGTTTTATTCATTCAAATCCCGGTTCGTTGACTTTAGGAAAACTTTCATTTTACAAGGAAGAAAAACCTTTTAACTTATTATAAACGTAACAACAGGATTTTTAATTTGGGATTTATTTAATTTTATATTTATATTTTTTATTTGCATTTAATTTTCTCGAAGAGCTACAAACGTAGGGAGGAAATGTCTTATATCCAAGAAAATGTTAGCAAATTTAAAACAAAAGTTACTTTTGAAGGATGTCATATAAAGCAATTGAGCATTTTCTCTCCCGGTTCTTCTTCCTATTGCGTCCCTCGGGCAATGCCTCACTTCCCTAGTCTAGTCCCTAATCATCCTGTAAATTTACCTGACAAACTGTCGGGAAACTTTCGCATTGTCCCCATATTCGTCAATAAAGCTGTCAGTTTAGTTAGTCCGCGCTCATCTTCTTCACTGCATTAATAAATAATAATCCGGTCGATCAATGCGTGTAACTTATAAGACTATTTTATTTAGTACCGCTGACGCTGTCACAAGTATACCAACAATAAAAATAAATAAAAGTTTTTCTTTCCATTTAGAAAATAAGAATTCCACGGTCTTATTCTGATTGGCAGTTCAAGGTCCGAGTTAATAAATTCTAACTTTTACTATTGGCAAACCTTCAGTTTACGATTATAGACAGCTCGTACACATTCTCTTTAAACGAGAGCTAGCTGTCTCATTGTTTTATTAGCGTGCTCTTTTATTTGTTTTTTTTTCTGAGCTCGTCTGCAGGAGAAAGAACAAACAAACTAACCAACCACTACGGCGTAACTTTCAAAGTACTCTAGTTATGGTTCTGTGGATGATGCACATTATGCTGTAAGCCCTGAGCGAATGCTAATGGCTAAATTCCTACTTTCGAGTCAAAAATAACCCTCTTAAACTAGCGGAAGTGGAGAAGCAACAGCAATTACGTTTAAAGTTATAGTTAGTGGGCATGTTCCCTCTGCAAAACGTGCATTTAGTAGAATTTATCTTCGAGCAGATATTGCTGAAATGCTTTTAAACAGTTTTCAAACGAACATCACTAAAAATATTCACTTAAAACATTTTACAGACGCACGCATGCAGCAGAAGGGACCGTATGTTGTTACTAAAGTCAATTTATACTCAAACGTAATATCCGCATACACACACTACATAACGTAACAGCCTTGATATTTGCCACAATTTATGGATAAGTCAAGACCTACGAAATGGAACACGTTCTAGTCTTCAACCAAATTCTAAGCCCAATAGATAAATCAACTGCCACCAGTTTATAACTTATTCCTTTAGTTTGTATGTTTGTCGGCATGCCAGAAACAGCTGACCTAAAAGGGGGGAAAATTTCAAAATTGTCCGAGGAAATCGAGAACAATAAAAATAAACAGCACGTTCTATTCGAAAATTACTAATTTGTGTGGGATTGTTTATCCGGAAAACGTGATTTATATTATAATCGTGGCATCAGCTGCAGCTCTTTCAAAAGTTCTCTCTTCAAGTTTCAAACGTTCAAAGCTTTCCGGGGGATGATCTTATAGTGTGTATGTGTCTCTGATTTCGAAAGTTCTGCCAATTAAGCTGGAAACTTGCACTGGTTTCGGTAACGTTTCTTTGGAACTTATTAAAAGTAAACTTGTGTTAAAGATGTGTTGATAGGGAGACATCTAGTTACTACAAGGAAAAGCCGAAGAGTAAATTAACTTTCGAGATATTATAAATCAAATGCGACAAATATAATTGGTTATGCCTTATTTTTTCAATTAAGGTTTGGTTTTTAACTTTCTTAATACGATTCTTGAGGATTTGTTTTCTCGTTTTTCTTAAACTTCTCTGAATGCAACCGAATTCAACTTAACTTATTTCAGTTTTCAGTGTTTGTTATCCTAATTAAAAGAAGCTGAACGAAGATTGCAAGAACTTGATTGCGAGCGTCTCTTATTTAATTTTGTTCTTTTTTTTAATCCGCGTTTATGTAATTATGTAATAAAAACAAAATTAATTAAAAGAAGATTAATGTAATAAACACATACGTAAAACTTTGTGTACGTTACAGTTTTAACCACGCCGTTACAATAGCATAAACCTCACAAAACATTAATTTAACCAGCAATATTTACCCCTGAAAATATGTGTGTTAATAAATTAATATTCCGAGCATGATGGTAGAAATTTGCCGCAGCCTCCTTTTTGCTATATTACATTCGAATAGAACAATCTGCAAGTTGTAAAATCGTGTAATCTTACGTATTTTCATGTTTGGTTTAAAGCTTTAAGAAAATATTTACCTGGCATTCTTGTTAAACCTGAATATATAACGTATATATAAGCATTGAAATTTCGGGAATGCCATTAAATTTATAAACAACCGAAACTACTGAATATGCATGATAATAAAATCCAGAAGGATAAATGAAATAAATTTTAGGGAATTTCAAGCTATAAACTATACATTTAAGTTGTATAAAAAAAGCCCTAAAAAGATCATTTCGTTTTTATGAAACATGCAGTATATATAGAGTACGTATATAAAAAAGAGAACATGGTTGTTTTTATTTTTATTATTTCTGATATCCCAATAGGACTTAAAATGATGAATCACCATCATCGCACCAAATAAAACCATATATAGGTCAAAAAATAGTTACATTCAATGTTTTGTAGACTGGCATCAGTAAATTGCAGGCAAGTGAGAAAAAACAGTAGAGCAGGGGAATTAAATGCTTCACAATGTTTTATATTTACATATCCATTGAATTGCAGGAATGAAAAAGTTTTTATTGCGCTTTCAGGACTATTTTTATGTTTTAGAAAGGAAATTATTTTTCATTATTCGTATTAAAAAGAAAATGAATAAAAAATTTTGTTTCAACATTAAAGATAGTGTTTCATAAATTGAAATAACAAAATTTCTCTTTTGTTATTGCTTTTAGAATTTGAAATGTATACATAAAGATCGTCATCTCATCTTCAATACTATTCATATCGCTACTATAAGTACTTCCTGGAGTAACAAGATTTGTTTTTCCATTTTCTCAGAAACAAAAAATATAAAATAAGTTTACATGAGTTTCAGATGTTGATGGTAAGAAAATATTGCGACAGAGCTTACTTATCTATTTAAAAAAGTACAAGAATAAAGGGCAGACGTTTCTCAAAGTAAAATTTGATAACGAGAAATTTTTTAATAGAAATGCCAATACCAATGACACACAACGTAACGATACCGTTAATCACTACTGTTTAACGTGTGCCAACAAAGTAGCTGGACAAATTATCAAGCTGAATAATCTAGTTGCATTGCTTCTTGATTGCACTAATATCGACTGTTTTTGTTTCTGTTTATGTAAACTGTCATGTATAGTTCATGGTGTTGATGTGATCATAATGAAAGTCGCAGCACAAAATAATTTACGTGAACGTATTTATAAGATGCTTGGACAGCACGATAAAAAGTATGTTTTACGCCATTTTTTAGCGGAGAACATCAGCCGTAGTACAATTTACGCAATTTTTGCGAGATATGATGGTGGTTTATCATCTATTGGAATTAAAAAACCTGGTCGTAAGTCAATTCTAAACAAAAGTAAATAGAAAAAACTTATAAGCGCCGCAAAGGAGCGCGTTGGAGCATCCAATCGTGCTCTGGCAAGAAAATTTAAAGTATCTAAAGAGACTGTTAGACGAAATTTAATGAAAATGGGTGTTAAATACCATAATAGAGTGACAGTGCCGCGTTACACCGAAAAACAATTGCTGGAAGTTCCCAAACGATGTCGACTATTGAGAAGAAGTTATTTCAAGGAAAATGTGACGTTGATTTTAGATGATGAAAAATACTTCACATTTGCATGGAGCAATGGAGATCAAAATGTGGGGTTTTATATAGATGATATCAAGAATACACCAGAAGAGATCCGCTTTGCAGCTAAAGCTAAATTTGAGTCGAAAGTGCTTGTGTGGTGTGCAATATCCGTACATGGAATATCGCAATTGTATATCCAAGATTCCAAGGCTCCAGCTATTAATTGTGAGACATATATCCAGAAATGCTTGACCAAACTTAAGCGTTTTATTAATGAAAAACATGCTAATAATAAAATTATCTTCTGGCCAGACTTAGCCTCGAGTCATTATGCCAAAAAGACTATTGACTGGCTAAATGATAATAATATAATGTTTGTACCTAAAGAGGCAAATCCTCCAAACATCCCCAAGGCTAGACCAATCGAAGATCTTTGGAGTTTGTTGTGTCAAGAAGTGTATAAAAATGGATGGACAGCAAAATCAACCAAGCAACTAACCAGAAGAATTCGACTGTGTGTCAAAAAGGTTGACATGAATGTTGTCCGACACATGATTAAAGGCGTCAAAGAAAAATTACGCAAAATCGAAGACAATGGTCCTTTATCACTATACAAAAAGGAAAAGTAGAATTATTATAATATTAGTTTTCGTTTGTATATACATATAAAATATAAGATTTCTTAATAAAGTGTTGTAAAGTGTTCGAATTTTGTCCAGCTACTTTATTGGCATACGTTACTACATTTTCATTTAAAAACCCAAAGACATTACTTTTATATCTAACTGTGCATCTCATACATTTACGTAACAGTTTTGATTTTGCAATTTTAAACGGAAATTATTACATCTTAACATACCTCAAGATTTCAAAATCACACTCCACATTTTCTATCATGCAGCAATTAATAAAAATATTTTTGCGCATTCTAACAATTTCCTTCCATTGCAAAACACATTAGTACATCCTATCTGCTTGATTAACTCAAACATATAAAAACAAACATTTCAACTCTGTTCGCTTGCTAAAAACGAGCAGTTAATTTGAATTTTAATTTTCCTGATAACAATACCTCTTTAATAGCCTATTAAGGAAAATAAAATTATTGACACAATACTACCACTACTAAGTGGAAAAGGATTACAAAAAAAATTCTAATTACGTTTTTGCCTTTTTTGTGTGTGTGCCTACTTACACACGCGAGGTTTCATGATATTAGTACAGGAAATTAACGTTATAGAAAGAACTTTTTTTCGTCTCTCTTTTTATTCTAAAAATTTTTGTCTTGACGAAATTAGAGCTCATTTGGGAATTTTTATGCCTCCTAATAACGGGTTGCGATACACCTCATTTATATTAGAAAGCAAGTAGGTGTACTTACTTACTACTGCATAGGGGAATTAAGAATCTTGTAATTTAAGAAATTACCTTAAAAGGAAAAATCGCCTCCAGTAAAAAAATTTCGAAACCCTCCGCCTAATTTACAGGAATGTGAATTTAATTATGAGCACTCAACTGGGTTCCATTTTTCAGGTTAATTCATGTTTAATTTATTTTAGTGCTCGTGGTTTAGAATATAATGAATAAAAAGCGTTTTTGGCCATCCTTAGGGAGGCTCGATGTTGGAAACGCACGAAAGACGTTGGAGAGTTGTAAATATCTTTAGTCATAATTAGATTATTTATTACATGTTGAAATGGAAAATGAACATTTTGGAATGTTTAAAAATTCCGATTTTCACTGTCGAAGACAACTGCTTGATTCGAATTAAATTGAAGAAAAAACGAGTCAAGATTTTTTTTGCGAATAAATAATTTCATAAAGGCAAATTAGCATTGGGGGGATGTACAGAAAACGCTCTTAAATCCCAGAGGGTAAGTTAGCACGTTCAGAACAATTTTGTCACGTGTCAGACGAAATAAATCCAATTTAGTAAACTGTACTAAAATGTCCTGCAAATAATTTAATTTTGACCATTTGGAAAGCGGACGTGCGTGAATTGGCGATTAAACAATTCCGAATTCTCTTGGGAAAATGCTTTGAAATCCATTTCAGCCCTTTCAATAATCAAATTTTAACATGAATTGCAAAAATATCACGCTTGAGAAATGAAGCTCGATAATTTATTTACGCAAACGTAGGCCCTTGTTTAGTTTGTTATTCAATATGATACGTAGGTATACAGAGATTGAAAATGCGCGCCTCGTATACTTAGAAACTCGAAGCCTTCTAAATCCGTTGTTTCAACAGATGTAATCGCATTATTGCTCTCATAAATATCATCATTAGTACAGAAACGAACTGAAAATTAAATTGAATCCGTATAACAACATAGATAAAAATTACTTACAAAATCCGAAAGTCAGAAGAAAAATTCTTGACAAACTTCTGTCTTCCGAAGAAAATTCCATTGTGCAAGTTCGTTATAGAAAATAAAAAGTCGAAAAATCCAAACTAAAAAGGCACTCACACACTTAAAAGTATAGTTTTCATTTTTAAAAAATGTTTTCTTAATATCCACTTTAATGCACTTTGATTCGTTCCAAGTTGCAATTGTTGGGATCACAAAACAAAGTTTAAAACTTTGTTTGAACACTAGTTAAACATTTTTTATCTAACTACAATTACACTAATAAAGTATCTACACATAAAAAATCACTCAAAAAAGTATTTTTCACTATCACTGGTGGGTTTTAAATATTTAAAATTCGGAAGAGCGCGAAAACTCAAGAGAAATCCTCTCTGTGCTCTGCGCACTACCAAGCGATGTTTTGGAATGAGCGCTAAAGTTGGCTTCTGCCACGCGTCCGTTATAGCGCTGCAGTCGCCCAAGATCTGTAAAGGAAAGAAAATATTTTAACAATGGATTAAAGCAGGAGAGTCCAACAATCAACAAGCAACTGTCACGTTAGCGGGTTTGAAACGGAAATACAAATAGAGAGAGATACATTTAAAGCTACTCCCTTGAAAGCTCCTCCTATTTACTATTTCAGTGGGTTTTTTCGCAAGCCGCTTTATAAGCAAATGCGTCGAAAGGATTTAATTGTTGGCGAGGCTTTCGTCGCATTAAGGATAATTTAAGATTACGTTTTGGTTTTTGCATAAAAGTTTCATTCCGTCACGGGCGTAGACGGTTTGGTCCAACCACTTCATGAATATTTCAAACTAAATTTACACGGCCTTGTTTCTACCTTAAAAGGGACAACTAATGCATGTTTTTCACACAAATATTGACATTATAAAGACTATTACGTTTACATAAATATTTTAATGATAATTACATTTAACGATTAATTACATTCCAATTTCTTCTCATCAGGCCGGAGGGTGTTGCCCTAATTATATTTTTAAACGAATATTTTCTCGGAACACCTAACCTAAGTATTACTGTAATCCCCCTTTTTAGACAGAGAAAAACCCATCTTATATACACTACCTGAACTTAAAATTTCTCGACTCTTTTTACTTTGTAAACGAGCAAAAAGTGAAACAAGAAAGATATACCGTGGATCTTAACTGGATTAAAACAATACGAAAAACTTGGTACAAAACAGAAGGACAAAAAGTTTTAGTTTGAATTTAATTTGGTGTTCTTTGAGCCCGTTCCATTAGAAAAGAACGAGATACCTTAACCTATTAAGACTTCGGCGCATCTTTATTACAGTTAATTTAGAAAAATCGTGGAAGGATTTTAAATTGGGTACGTTTTAAAAGCTTTTACTCTCTTATTATGTCTAGACGAACTTGTCTAATTAAATTTCAAAGGTGTTCATTACAAAACAATTATCCTACTGGAAATATGCCGTTTGAAAAATTACAGACGATTTATTTATAAAACTAAAATTGTGTAATTTATAATTAGACAACCGTGATAATTTTTAAAGTAAAATCATTCTATTCTTTAGTTTCAAGTGCGAGGTCATTTTTTAGGAAACACTAAGTATGTTTTTATATTGTATAAGTTTTACTGAGCTACAACTTGATTCTTTTGATTTCTCGAGAAAACCAGACAAAAATAATGAAAAGCAAAGTTTTTCATCTAACTCACAAGAGTTCGGAAATATTTTTTTTGTTTTTCTCTTATATCATTTTTCATGAAACAAATAAATTTGTTTGAATGTTATCCCTCTAATTGCTCCTAACTGTTCGGGAAAACATTTTATTTTCGGAATTCCAGTTAAAAATAATAAATCTTCAACTTCAAATTTATGATTTTCAATTAGTTATAAAATTAGAAGGGGGGTTACCGATTTGGAGATTTTAATGCAGGTTCAACTAACAAACGGTCCCTTTCGGCTTTTAAAGTCCCGTTATTATTAGTCTGAGGAAGGGCAGTAGCAATTTAAATAAATTTAAACTACAATGCCTACTTTCCTAGTACCTATGGAAAGGATTAAAACTTTTGCAAAGGTTTTAAAGAAAAGTTTTTAGAACTGTTAACGGTAATAATAAAATCTGCATTTATTGCACCTAAACACCGACAGACGAACGGCGACGGCTGCAAGGGTTACTTTCAGACACCCACAATAACGATATCTGGCCGACTAAATCCTTTCTTTAAAATTATTGTCTCGGAATAAATAAAGATTATTATCAATTCTTTATACATACAGTGTTTTCCAAAAGTTGTAATCTTAGTTACATTTTATCTCTACTGACTGACATTTCAACACATTTATGGTTATCACAATAATACATTCTAACAGTTGACACCGAAAGATAAAGCATCTGTGTAACCTAAAAAAAATTACATTTCTACTAGTGCGTGTCACGAAAAAAAACTTTTAGATACATACAATTATTAGGTGGATAAAAAATACAAAACATTGCAAAGAAAATCAGATTTATCTTTCTGGGGTGTGTTACATTATTTTGCTTTTCTAAACCGTTTATTATAAGACAAGCTTTTATCTACAAATTGTAAAATGTAAAAAGAAATACGTTGACTGAATATTTCAAATTCAGATAGTAATTTTCTATTTAAAAGTTGAAAAAATTCTTTCGACGAGAAGTGTAATAATAATTACCAGCGCCGGCGTAAGCAAAAAATCTTAATACGAGGGCGGCTCAGTAAGTACCCGTGTTTGACGACAGAAGGCGTTCCTGAGGGAAGTTGGTGTTATCATCGTGTGCTGCCATCTATCAAACGACGGTATAACAAATTGCAGACTGATTGATAGGTTAGTTTGGATTTGACAGCCATTTGAGTAAGACGTGTTTCGTGATTTTAGCTAAGATGGAAAAAGAGTAGTATCGTTCGGTAATTCGCTTTCTGTTTTTGGATGGGAAAAAATGCGAGGAGATGAAAGCAAAGTTGGATGCTGTTTATGGGGACACTTCGCCATCTATGACCACAGTTAGATATTGGTTCAACGAATTTAAACGTGGGCGAACATCCGTTTTTGATGAGGAGCGACCCGGACGCCCGGCAGACGTGGTTACCGAGGAAATCATTCAAAAAGTCCACGACATGATTCTCGCTGATCGACGAACGAAAGTGCGTGAAGTAGCAGAGGCCGTAGGTGTGTCGACCGGAACGGCAATTAATATTTTACATGATAAGTTGGCGATGAAGAAATTGTCGGCGCGATGGGTGCCGCGATTGCTAACGGTGGACAACAAGCGGATGCGGCTGTTAACTTCGAAGCAGTGTTTGGAGCAATTTAAGCGAAATCCGAAGGAGTTTTTGCGTCGAGTTGTCACCGTTGATGAAACCTGGATTCATCATTACACACCAGAAACTAAGCAACAATCAAAACAATGGATTTCTCCCGGTGAATCTGCCCCAAAGAAGGCGAAGATGGTTCCATCGGCCGGAAAGGTCATGGCGACGATTTTTTGGGATGCGAACGGCGTCATCCTCATGGATTTTTTAGAAAAAGGAAGAACGATCACTGGACAATACTACAGTGAGTTATTAGACAGCTTCGACAAAAAATTGAAGGAGACACAGCCGCATTTGGCGAAAAAAAGGTGCTGTTTCACCACGATAACACACCAGCACATTCATCCGGAGTTGTCGCCGCCAAACTGCATGAATTGCGTTATGAATTGCTGCCGCACCCCCCGTATTCACCCGATCTGGCTCCCTGCGACTTTTTCTTGTTTCCTAACATGAAGAAATGGCTCGCGAGAAAAAAATTTAGCTCAAACGAGGAAGTCATCGCCGAGAAGAAAGCGTATTTTGGAGAGTTCGACAAATCCTATTTTTTGGAGGGGTTAAAAAAATGGCAGGAACGTTGGGAGAAGTGTATATTTCTAAAAGGAGACTATGTTGAAAAATAAAAAAAAAATTTTTGAAAAAAATTGTGTCTTCATTTCTAACACGGGTACTTATTGAACCGCCCTCGTAATAAAATAATATTACATTGATTAAAAATATAATGTAAATGTAAATACTTTCTTTTATCCTAACATAAATGCAGTGGCGTATCTAGGGTGTGGCAGGCAGGACACGTGCCCTGGGCGCCAATGGGAAGGGGCGCCATTTGCTGCCACTTGCTATGTAGCACCCGTCTTTAACTTGAGCGTAAAAATTCGTAAAGCTAAGTACTTCGGTCTCATGTTCGATTCGACTCCTGATCAGGCACATGGTGAGCAAGTTTCAGAAATAATAAGATATGTGGAAGTCGATTTTGAAAAAAGAAACAGTTCGTATCCTTCCTTGGTTTATGCTAAGAACTTAGTTGAGACCATCTTGAACCAGTTAGAGAAAGATAAAATAGACTTGCAGAATTGTCGGTCACAGTGTTATGATAACGTTGCTGTGATGGCTGGACGCAAAAGTGGTGTTCAGGAAAGAATAAATGAGAAGAACCATCTGGTAGTGTTTGTGAACTGTGATAACCTCTCATTCAACTTGGTTGGTGTACATACAGCCAAACAGTATGCAATAATGGTAACATTTTTTGGAACGATTCAAGCTCTCTACGTATTTGTTTCCTGGTCAACTCAACGCTGGGAAAAAATCAAAAACGCTGTGCCTACAGTTCTTAATTTGGAGTCTATAACAAGATGGAGTGTAAGTGCAAATAAATACCTTGACGATATACTTTAAGTTCTCCAGGTCATGATGGACGGTACATATGAGACTAGTGAACCAAGAAGTGAAGCTAGACAGTTGTACAACCGTACGTTAAGTCACGATCTTCTGACTAGGTTTTGGGATAAAGACGAAAAAAAAAGAATGACTTGCGAAACGTCGACCGATGCCGGATTAACAGCTAAACAGGAAATAGAAAGAGTCATGAAGGGAACAATTGACCGTCTACCTACGGAAATGATTGATAGGTTCACTCGTTTGCATGAAACGGACAAGAAGTTTAGGTTTCTACTTGACGTTGAAGGTTTGTCTCACAGCAGTAACAATGACGTCTTAAAACTAAAATGCGAAAATTTGGGAAATTGTTACAACTGCGATGTTGATGGTCAACAACTATACGAAGAAATCTTGGACTTCAGAATGTTGCTTGCAAGCCGGACCAGCATTAAAATATCAAGACCTGAAGAAGTTCTGCAATTTATTGTGCAATATGGAGATAAGAGCTTATTTCCAAATCTTCGTATAGCGATCCAAGTAAGGTTAACAATTTCTGTATCCATTGCTAACTGTGAGAGACCTTTCAGCAAATTAAAATTAATTTTAAATTATGTGCGAGCCTCCATGGGTCAAAATCGATTATGCGATCTTGCTATACTGAGTATTGAAAGGGAAGAAACTGCGAAGACTGATTTCGACTTCGTTATTGATACATTTGCATCAGTGAAGACAAGGAAGGTACAGATTTAATAAGCTCCTTCTAGATGATTTATTTGGACTTTTCTTGACCTCGACACACGGAGTACGTAACTCGAAGGACATGCAGTTAAAAAAGATCTGATAAGTGTGTCCAAAATTCGAGGTTGGGATCTCGGAAAGGGTAAGAGATACGAAGTCGGTTAAATGAGATAAAAGTTGCCGAGTCGAAGGGCCAGTTTACCGGTGTTTTTGTTTTCTTTTAAAAATGCATAGTCTACTAGACAGAAATTCTAGTTACAGCCTAGCAGACACAATGGTAAGATCTAGATCTATTAGAATCTAGAGTAACCAAATAAATTTTGTCCAGGGGTGGCCAAAACCCTAGCGCCGGCCCTGATAATTAATAATAATAAATAAATCTGTGTTCAATGGTAATGTTGTTTTATGAACAAAGAAATGTTGTCGGTACGTGTATGTATTTTAGTAATATGAACAAAATTTAACTGATCAAATGAAATCACCGGCGATTTCTTTAAAAGACAAAATCAGTCAAAGAAACGTGAGTTTATTTTGGCAATCTTTCTTAAACTTGTAAGGCTTGATATTTACACACTTTATCCAACGACTTTCCAATTTCTTTTGGTAACTCGGCAAAATAGGCCCTACGTTGCAGCAATAACCTCTTCATTTGATGTGAATTTTTTCCTGCGAGTGATTTTTTCAAATTAAAAAAGAAGTCACCTGGGGCCAGAGCCGGTGAGTATGGTGAATGGAGAAGCAATTCGTAGCGTAATTGTATCAATTTAGCGGTCGCAATTGCGGATGAATGAGATGCGGCGTTGTTGTGATTGAAAGAGCACTTTCTTACGTGCCAAATGTAGCCGTTTTTTCTTTAATTAACATCAAAACAGGTCAATACATCGGCATAGTATTGGTCAGTTATTGTTTTGCCCCTTTCCAAATAGTCAATTTGAATTAATTATGCCTTTAGAATGCTAGTAAATAGTCGCCATGACCTTATTACCCGAGTGACCAATTTTAGCCTTCTTTAGTGCACATTCGCCTGGCGCAATCCACTGTTTAGACTGTTCCTTTGTCTGAGGGGTATATGGTGGTAGATCCAGGTTTCATCAACAGTCACATATCGGCAAAAAAACTCAATTGGATTACGTTGCAACATGCCCAAACACTGATTTGAAAGTTGAACACGAATTCTCATTTGGTCTAACTGTAAGTAATCGCGGCAACCATCTTGCCGATACCTTTTTCATATGCAGATGTTCGTGTAAAATATTATGCACCCGTTCGATTAATATGCTTACAGCATCAACTATCTCGCGCACTTTCAAACGTCGATCAGCCATTATCATATCATGGATTTTGTCAACGATTTCCTTAGTAGTGACCGTTTGTGAGGGTCCGGGGCGTTCAGTATCATTAGTGCCCATATGGCTAGTTTTAAATTAATTAAACCACTTGGAAACCATTCCATGCGATGGAGTAGATTTACCGTAATATTTTCGTAACTTTTCCTTAGTTTCTTTTACTGTTTTACACGTAAATTATAATGTTAAATAAAACACAAAATTCACATTTTGCCATATTTACGAAATAACACAAACTTGATTGATTTCTATGACTGTCAAATGTATACTACTTCACAGACATGAAATTTGGAGGTTAAGCCTCTAAAAGGTTTGTGTATATGCTAATGTTTTCGATTTACCGATATCAGCGCCATCTAGCGAAAAGTCACGCTTCCATCAAACAGCCGTAAAGCATTGTCCATTAAAATCTGCTTTATTGAAGGAATAAAAAGATTGAAAATGCTAAATGATTATACACTTCCAGATTAGCAATAAAACATCCTCAGATACCGACGAGACTCAGCACAAATATGTATTATAAGTAACGTAGTGTGATGATATTTTGATTCTATAAAAAAAAGAAAAAAAAAGCAATGATTAACAAAAAGAAATGTTAACTCTTGAAAAATAGTATTAATACGATACTTAATTAATTTCAAAGAAATTCAAAATGAAATAATGCATGTAAAATAGAATTCTAGATCTAAGATAGAAATAAAAAAGGAAAAAATAAAAAAAGGGGTTACTAAGGTAGTTGTTGATAGAAAAAAAAGATAGAAAAAATTGTAAGAGAATTGAGTGAGAGTTAAAATTAGAGAAAGAAATGGAATAAAAAAATTAATAAAATGGAAGTTTATGTATAAATATGAAAGGCTACATTTGTATTTAGTCTATTTATAGAAGTAGAAAGAAAAGAAAAGAAAAAATATAGAGAAAATAATTGTTGTTATAATTGTTTGTATAATTGGAGTTGAGGAGTTAAAGAAGTTATTTTAGAATCATGTTATGGAAAATAATAGAAACGAAAGAAAAGAGAAATTTAAGTGTCAGTTAAGGGTGTCGAACATAAGGTAGTCTAAATAATATTTAAATAAGAGAGGAAGGTAATAACTTTATGATAGATAATAATTATGTAAATATAAAAGATAAACTGTAAGAAAATCTGTTGAAAGCAATTAAGTATCATAATTTTTTACAACTGTTTGAAGTTAAATAAAAAACATCTGGGAATGCAAAACATAACCACAACGAACTCTGTTTTGTTACTCTTTTCAGACTTCGGCAGCCATTTCGACCATGTTCCCGAGGTGATATCAAAAAACTAAAAGTACACGTTTGTTTTAGTTTTTGATGTAGAATACGATTCTAAAGTAAAAAAAATATTTGAAAATTTTTCAATTTTCGGCCGCCATTTCGACGATGTTCCCGAAGAGTTATCAGAAAACGAAGATACCACGTTGTCTTTAGTTTTTGATGTAGAATCGAAATCTGAAGTCAAAATTTCAGAATTTGACAAAAAATGCGGACATACAGACATATAGACAGACAGACAGACTTCGCAAATTCAGTAAGGACTCCTTCGGAGTTCGTTGATAAAATTGACAACAATTAAGTCAGAGAGTTGACATTTCTAAAATAACCTAATATTTCAAATTAATCTGACATTGACATTTGACATTCATATGAACTCACACAAAATTCTAAGACCCGGAGATAACTAAAAAATACAACTAAACAAGGTACTCATTAACAAAACATTATTTAAATTAGACTAGCCGGGCATTCAAAATCAATTTTAGTAGGTAACAGTAGGTTACACTAGGTAACCATACTAACAGCGTCGGTGCTAGGGTATTTGGTGCCTCTGGCAGAATTTCTTAAAGAGCCTTAGAATGGTAAACAGGATTATGCATGGTGCGTTTAATGTTAGTCTCAGTTGTCTTATTGGCCAAGGTGCTCCCCTAATTACCGCGAGGCCTATGAAAAGTTGCCTCATTTGTATGTTCTCGCACCCTGCACGCACTTTATTGCTCTATTGCCGTTTCGCAACATTATTTCTGTTCTTTTTAGCATTCTCAGAAAGACTTAGCCTAGTTGTAACCTTGCAGTTAGACTACCATTGGGCCACCACAACTGGCCTAGTCAGTCAGGATCTGTGTCTTTTTGTAGGGTGTAGCTTGTAGATTCAAAATTTGTTTGTAATTCGCAGTTGAAGCTGGTTTGCCTTCGCTGTAATTACAATGAGACTCGTTGACAACCTAAAGAAGTTACATTCAGATGTGCAAGCAAACAAAATTATGTATCTTAGGTACGTTGTCAAATAAATATCATATCATATCATATCATCTAAGGATACATTTTAAGGTTAAGAGTAAAATTGTAAGTTTCTTATTATATGTCAAACAGTAATAGCCTATATCAGAAAAAACATCATTGGTTTGCTTTTCATAAGATGTGTAATTAGTTTATAACGACAAGACAGGTCTTACTTTTCTCAAGCCCCTCCATTCTACAGTTCTCCGCCACTGAATGCACCCAAAATAATATTTTGCAAATAGTAGCAAATCTTTTGGTTGCTAATTGAGGTAAACTGTGACTACTAAACCACTAGCTGATTCCAACAAATTGACTCTTAATAATTACACAACTAAACCTCTGTTAATTTCGGCATTTCTTATTGGAAAAGACAGTCTTCGTATCAATTTTAGTAGTCCGATGTTTTCTTAAATTTGATAGAAAGACAATCTTTCCCTATAAAAAATGCCAAGATTGATAGTTTCAGTCTTTGAACGAAGAATTATATATTAAGTTAGTGTTGACCACACTTTTGCTCTGAATCGTAGGATTCTGTCGTTCTTTAGGAATGTACACTTGCTTACGGGAGCCCTGTAAATTAAAGGAATTGGTTATTTCCAAAAAATTGAAAAATTTTTGTTTTATTTCACTTTCCTATTCTAGACTCAATTCCGCACAAAACCACCCAATCCGCATGCTTCTGCAATAACTAGAAATTCAAAAATTTTTTATGCAAAGTGGTCAGGGTATGGGCCCGAAATCGACTCAGGCGAGCTGCGAGCCATTTCCAGTTTTCAAAGGAACCATCTTTTTTGTACAAATTGATATTTAAAAATTTATTATGAGTACATAAATAATAAAAATTAATATTAAAATCATCCAGTTTAATATGATGGGCCAGCTTCATCAGAGTTTTTGAAGTCCTCCTCCAGACCTTTTCTTACTCTTGACCGCTTCTGCCTTTCCGTTTTAAAAGTTTCAAGTAAATCTTGTTCACTTTTTCTGGTCCTTCTTCTTTTACTAGCTTTACTAGGTTCAATGCGTAGGTTTTGAAGCAGCTGGCAACGCGCAATATTTCTTATGTTGAAACACGGTGCTTATTTCAACAAGCATGTTTTTACACCTTGCCCATAGTGAGTTATTATAGCTGTCATTAGAGTTCTGAGTTTTCCCATGCAGACATTTTTTTAAAAGAAATGGATGGGAAAGGTCTCTAGATATTGTAAGTTTTTAGAAATCTTTTCCTTGTATTCAGAGATATTTTATTAGATGTTAGTAGTTGCTTCTTTTCGTAAAAAGCTACCTTGGCTGTTGGATTCTTCGTATTATATCAGTTTTACTTCTTCCGTCTTTTGTAATGGTGCTTCCCAGGTATTTAAAGGTATCTGCATTTTCTAGTTGGCGTCCTTCTAGTCCTACTATGCTTCGTTACTGTCCTGTTTTATCACAGACCATGATTTTTGTCTTTGCTTTATTTATTTTCATGTTGTATTCTTTAAGCGTCTGTTTCATTGCGTTAATTGCTTCTTCTAATTTTTTTTACTTTCTACTATTAGTACAATGTCGTCTGCATATCTAAGCATATCTATTTGTCTCCTGTACTTTTACTCCTTCTAGGTTTCTTTCTCTGTGCTTGTTCAGCGCGTCTTCTATGTACACACACAGCCTTGTCTCACGCTTTTACGTATGCTTGCTTCTTCTTGTACATTCCGCTCATTATTATTACTAATTGTTCATTAGGTAGGGAATGTATCATTCTTCTTTTTTGTAGTCTATTCCAATTTCTTGTAGTGTTTCAAATAGCTTGTTCCATTTGGCATTGTTAAATGCTATATGTGTTTCCTTATCTTTTCTTATGCCTTTTTTAAATTATTATTGCTTCTCTTGTTCTTGTTTTTTCCCTAAAACCAAATTGGTCTTTGACCAGGTATTCTTCTATCTTTTTCTCTATTCTTTTGTGCATGATGTTAGTTATTAGTTTTGATGCATGGGCTACTATACTTAATGTTCTATAGTTGTCACATCTGTCTACTTTTCTTTTCTTGGGGATAGGT
>VTPC01002317.1:0-69573 GCA_011009095.1 Ignelater luminosus
GGTGTTTGTACTGGGTCTTCGTGGAGAAATCCGCCTACATAGGCATACTTTTTTTATTAGACATAATTGTAATTATAGATTGTTGCAACTGTAAAATAATACTTATAAAAATAAAATAAGAAATAATATTAACACTATTGGTTAAATATCGGATATCTCTAATTATGATTATTAAAAACAACAAAGGAATTCAAAATACTTTATAACTACTTAAAACTTCATAAAGTCAAGCTACGATTCAATTGCCCCAAATTACGTTTCTTTTGTCCTCTGAGCATAGGGTCATCCACGGCATTTCTTGTAACCAATCCAGGCAATACGAATCGCATGCGCCTGTTAAAATAGTAAACGCACGACGTGCTTCTTTTATTAGCTATTACATATTATCCAACTAAAATTTTTCTATATTCTCTTGTCACTTGTCTCACTAACGTTTTCTTATAAAATAAAATTTTAACTGAGGGTGCATGGCTAATATATGCTAAGACGTAGACGTGACTTATAACATAATTTTTTATAGATGCCACGACTAGTCGTAAAAAAGCAATATTTTAAAATGTTTATTTATCCAAAGTGTTTATAAATGTTTCTGGATCCAGTAGGCTGTGAAATCATGCTTTGGCGTCTTTTGATAAACAAAATACGGATTAGAGTGTTTGTCACGTTACACGCATTGTATCGTTGCTATGATGGTTGCCTAATCTTATGTTTTTTAAGAATTAATAACTTAAAATTAGTTGTTAATAACCTACAACTTTAGTCTTGAAAAAGACTTTCCTACAATAAGTGCAATTAGAGTGAAAAAGTGTGGAACAATACAACAAGTCTCAGCACAAGATTAACTAAATTGCTAAATGCAGGACAATGACATATGCAATTGATAAAATTTTCCTGGTAGACCGAGTCGCCTATGACCCAAAAGGATTTCCTTATACGCCGGTTCAAAGTCCAATGGAGAACTCCTAGAGCTGCTGCGGAGCCCCCCATGGGCCAGTCAAAAAACATTTTCCTTGCTGGCATAAACAGAAAGCAATATAAGTGAGTCAGGTCAGTGATTCAGATGAATAATACACTTAGCGGCCGTTAGTAGTATCCGTATTGATGTTAACATTTATACTACGAGGCAAAAATTGTAGAGTGCCGCAGGCTGTGGCCGATCTTTAGAAAGTGAGGTGAGGTAAGACGGAAGTACGCTTAGGCGGCACGTATTCTTGATTGAGTACTGTTTATTTTGAACTATAATTCATAATAATTTCAAGATCAGAAAATGTGATAAAAAACATACCTTACAATTTTAAAAACCCACTCTATGTTTTGTCCCTTTTCACCTTTTTAAGAGATAGATAGATTCAAGTCTCTTCTTAGCTGGTAGTTTTGACGTCAATATTTCTTCCAAATTTCACGGTTCCAACTTTTTCTCTATATATCCTCGTGGTTTCCAATTAAAAAAAGGATAGTTATAGAAAACAGAACAATTATAAATTATTACTATCCTTTATTCCAAATCTGTCCGAACGGTCAAAATTATCATGTGTGATAAAATTAAAAAAGTCCTAGATATTTTAGTAATTTTGACTGTGCAGTTGCAATTCGATTTCCAAAGTCCGTAAATAATAATATGCTGTGGAAGGTAAGTTATCCTATACGTTACCCTTTAACAAGTTCGATCACAAATGCCGGCTAATACCGAGAAAATAAACTTTGTGAGATCATTTTTAATGATTAGCGTTCAGGCCGTCCAAATGGGGTCACCATACCAGAAAGGGTCGATAAATTTATGAAATGATAATCGACGATCGACGAGTGACCAAGTGCGAGATAGCTGAGGCTGTGGGATCTCAAGCGAACGGGTACTCAACATTTTGCATGAATATCTGGGAATGCGGAAGCTCTCTGTCAGATGAGTGCCGCATTTGCTTTCTGTCGACAACACACGCGATCGTCTGACCATGGATTCACTACAACACACCAGAGACCAAGAAATTGCTCGGTGGTAGAGATTTGGGTCGAATGAGGAGTTCATCGCTGAAACAGAGGCTTATTTTGAGGGCTTCCAGAAATCATATTGGAATATAGTTGGACAAAATGTATACAGCTTAAAGGAGATTATGTTGAGAAATAAAATGTGTTTTGCCGACAAATGTTGTGTTTTCTTGCCCCTCGTATGTCTATATGTTCCACATTATTAGAGACTCCATGACTGGTTTTATCTGCATTAAGTTCGAAGCTATATTTTTGAAGAACTCGATTCTACACTTTCACATTACGCTTGATCTTTACAAGTTCGCATACAACACAAGACAGAAATCAAGACTGTAAGCGACAGAAATAAAATTTGTAAGAATACTAAATTTAAAAATACAAAAAATAAGAAATGAAGTGATAAGGGAGAAACTAGAACTAATAGAACGAGAAACTAGAAAAACAGAAGCTCAGTTGGTTCAGACATCTTATAAGAATGGAAAGTGTTAAAAATGTTCATCCTATGAATGTTCACTAGAAGTCCGTCAGTCAGAAATTGGACGTCCAGTAGACGCTCATCCGCCAAAATCTGTACCTCCAGTGGACGTCCTGTGAACGACCGTGTGCTATATGCGTTATTGCCTCTAAGAGCTCTAAGCTATTAAAATGTGAGATGTCATTAAAATATTTCCTAGCTTGCTTAACAATCAAAAATAAATTTTTATTGTTTCAGATAATAATTTATTGTTTGAATGAGTAAATCCTACTTGTGTACGGATCTAACCTTTAAATCAATATTTTTATTATTTACTCTTTCAGGTGCAAAAACAAATAAGTATTACACACAATAATTATTGTTTGGAAATACAAAAGTAACTTTAAATCTATTATTTTAACAGTAATAGCTTCAATTCATATTAAATATAATAAATATGATGTCTATATGAAATCTAAATTTAAGAAAGTATATCAAAATTAATTTCCCATTTTTATAATGAATTGTGTCGAAACTACTAGGCAATAACAAATTACCATTAAGTATTACTATTAAAGAAGTCTATTGTTAATTCGCACTAACAAGAACATAAAGAAATTATACATAAAAATAGTCGATAGTTAGATGGATAAAACAACGACATATACCACTTCCTACCCAAACAAACTAGGCCTTATCACTATACACTGGCCTTATTATGCCTATGGCTATGGTAGGCATTACACAATTTTAACTTTTTATCGGTTCTTCTTCTGATAAATGAAACCCTTATTTATTTGAACTTCTGTATTCACCGAGTATTTAACAAAAAGTTAGGTAAGTAGGTTTTCACCTTATTTTATTCTAACAAAACACCATAATTGATTAGAAAAACAATATTCGTTAATACTTTATCTTTATCAAAATAGCAAAATATAGCATTGCGTCAAACGCACGAGTTGAAATATATCACTTTACGTGTATTTCTACTTGTTTGGTTTAATAATATTTTTAAAGTTTCAGATAATGAATTTGTAAAATGTCTACAATACAAGTACTATTCCTGTGCGTACTTCTCTGTGGAACAACAATATTTTTAATTCTTTTCATAAATCAACGACACTCTTGGTCATATTTATATTCACTTGGTAATAAAGCAGCAAATAAATCAAAGCAGAAACCGTGGTATTTCAAAAGCGGCACAGCATTTCCACACCCAATTAATGGAACGCCAAAATTATTTCCGGAACAGATGGGAGGGGATCGTATAACTGAGCAACTGATGTACCTTCCAGGAAATTACAGTGGTGTGTGTAGTTTGTTTTCAGAAACATTCTTAATACGAGCTGTTTGACACTATGCTAAATTTTGTGGAAATTTTATAAAAGAATTTTTACAAAGATTTCTTTGGAAATTTTTGGTACGTTGTTGTAGCGAGTTGTATGCATAATTGTTTACAAAATTTTGATGTGGGCGTGCGTAGTAGCAATCTATTTACAGCTGTTTGCGGTAACCTTTAATAAACCTTCAATGCGACTCGTAAACATAACCTCAAATAATAGGAAAGCAAGCAGACGTGCAAAAGATTCTTTTGCAACGACCGAAAATTTTAAAAAAATTAATTTGTACAGAATTTTATAGAAAATTTAGCATAGTGTCAACCAGTTCTAAATTGATAACAATTTTCAATTTGTATTATAGATGCCAATTCGCCACAAAAAGTAATATTAGTTGCTAATGGCTTACAAGTTTGGCATCAAGAAGTGGGCTCGGTAGCTTTTCAGGAATGTCCAGTTAGCCGATGTACACTTACTGAAAACAGAAAGATGTATAAGAAAGCAGATGCTCTACTGTATAAAGATTATTTTGTGCGTCCTCCAGCACATCGACCATCTCAACAAGTTTGGATCTTATATTTACTGGAATGTCCATACCACACGTCGGTATTTAATTATCTTAATGTTTTTAATTGGACAGCTACATATCGTTGGGATAGTGATTTGGTTGCCCCATATGAAAAATGGGTTTATTATGATCCTAAGGTAAATTGAGAATTTATAGTTTAAAATAAGATTAATCTCGTACCAATATTTAGTATCAGATATCTATTAATACCCAAAAATTTCAGATACTGTCGGTCCCAAAAAACAGGCTTTTATCTAAAAGTATTAAAATTTTTTATCACGCTGTAAATCTCTTTTAACTTTTGATGTAGGTACACCTTATGTAAGTTCTTTGTTCCTGTTTAATGGTTTAACCCAAGTCACACCAACGTCTCAGAAGTACAACTCGTGTATCTAAACCAAAGGCGCTAGTAACTAACAGAATGTCAATTATCTTTTGGTTTAAGGATCTCCAAGTCTATATCTAAACAAGAGAGAATCAAGTAAAACAGAAATAATAAATTTGAAAATTTACTCTCACAGCATTGAAAGCTGTATTTTACACCCATCACCATACTAGCAGGCTAGCATTGTTTGAGCAATCAGTTAAAATTACCTACGAATAAAGTGACAAAATCGTGTTTCGTATTCTAAAGCCACTTCTTTTCAAGCTTGATCCTACATTCTCTAGGTAATTGACCAAACAGTATTTTCTCATGAAATCTTGTCTGTTTGATTTAACATTCACGATGTAAAATATTGAAAGAGTGTAGTACATTTAATAGAAAATTGACTTTTGTGATCTAACTAAAAATGTATATAAATAGAATAAAGTAGTAGAACAATGGATAAGGATAGTTTATTACAGTCAATTTCTTAAAATGCATCAAAAAAACATAATTTGCACCTAGAAAAAGACAAATAATATCACCTGGTGATAGCCCAAAATGCCTTTCGATTGGTTACTGATTTGTTTCGAAATAATACCAAATAACATTATATCTATTATATTCTATTTATTTACCTTTCCAAAGGTTTGTCTAACGGTGATAATATCCATCACTAATACCCTTTATACAGGATGTTTTTAAATTGCATAGAACAATTATGAGGATGTTAGTATACGGCAAAAAAGAAGACGAAGACCTAGATAGAATGTTTTTTGAAAACACTTCCCTGCGGAGCGCTAGGTTTTCGTCTTATTTGTTACCGTAGAATAACGTTCTTGTATTTGGTTCCATGCAATTTAGGAACGCGCCGTCAATATATTTGTATTGGCTGACCCCGCCGCCAAATGGAAACGAGCACTCTAAAATTGAACTAGCTAGTTGCGCGGCTTCCAAATTGCTGAGAAATAAGGTCCAGCATTTCTACAACTGCAAGCTGTTTGCAACCTTATGTATGTATGCATTGCAGGAGACTTGAAGTAGAAGGTTTTGCAGAGCAGTTTCATTCAATGTACTAATCGGAATCAGACCATTAGCAAAAGTTCCCTAACTTCAATCTTTTAGATTTTTTCGGTTACCCTAAGATTTCTGAACCTGACGATAGGTTCTGAAGGAACTAAGTAGGGCGTATTCAAAAGACTTTTTTTTTAGTCTTTTTCTAACACTGTTATAGAAAAATTTCGACTACTGACATATGCATGAACAGCTACTGAAACACTCTCAGAGCTGTCAACAGACTTGAGGTATATCTATTTAGAGGGGGTCGTTAGGTAATACTTTTAACTCAACTTAGTTGGTTATTACTCGGAGAAGTACGAATTTGAAGCAAAATATGTTTAAAACCCTTTTTTTTTTGTAAAAAATTTTATTAACTTTAGTTTTTGTATATATATAGCTATCTTTGCCGAAAAGTTGGAAAAAAGACAAGAAATTGTAAAAAATTAATTTTTGCCCTTTCCACGCCCTAGAAGGCGATATACCAATTTCGTGGGTAATGAGGAACTTGGCGCCAGGCCTAAAACAGTTTACAAGAATTTTTTATGAAATCTTTAAATTTCTTTTTTTGTGTATGAACAATTTATAATTGATCAAAATTTGGCACGCTTCTGATCGCTGTCAAAATGAGAAAACGCGCTGCCGATAAGTATGTCGGTGCACACTTCTATTTGTCATCAGTTACTTTTTTTACTTCCTTCTAGAGTTGTACACAAAAATAGAAGGAACGTTACAACATCTTCGTTGATATTGCTTTGCGGCATATCAACCAATTAAAGCAATGATATAACAAATAGTTCTTATTTGTTCTCACCTTTTTCTTCAGTTTCTGTATTATAAACTTTGTGAGAGCTCATGTCTTAACAAAAATCTTCACTTTATCAAAGGTCGATAATCATCAGATCAACTAATTATACCAAATGTCACTGCTCCAGCAAATATCGTTTTGAGTCAAGCACCTACTTTGAGATACCTATGCTCACTAAAAGTGTAAAAACAAGGTGAAGTAGCCTTCATATTCGCCGTTGCAAAACGTAATGAAACATTCATCTCGCCGTTGATGAAGTATTTAGGTACTTAATTTAATTCGATTAAATCGATTAAGCGATGCTAACTGTAGACTTATTTTCATTGAAGTTGGTGCACATGGTAAACAGACTGACGGAGTGAACTTTCAAAACTCACAATTGTACAAATGAATGCAAAAAGGGGGACTGAATATCCCCGCTGAGAAATGCTTATCAAATTCCGATCTTAAGGCACCTTCTGTTTTTATAGGTGATGAAGCATACCTTTTATTGAGCAACCTAATGAAACCGTACGCAGAAAAAATTTAAATGAAGCTATTTAACAAGAGACTGTCGCGAGTGCGTAAAATTGTTGAATGTAGTTTTAGAATTTTAACAATGAAATGGAGAATATTCTGCAAAAGCTATTGAAATATATCCTGATACTGCTGATGCGATTATCAAAACTGTTTGGATTCAATACTCTAATTGACAGGCAAAACATAACGAATGACATTTCGGAGGATACAACAACCCAAAGTCTGCTCTCTGATATTCAAGTATCCAAAAGAAACAATTGTTCGACAGCAGAGGCTGCTTTAGTGAGGAATACATATAAAGAATACTTTCTTAGACCTCAATAAATACTGTGCCGTTCTTATATAAAACTGTGGCGCTAATACCGGATTGCAGCAAATATGCTGCAAAGGTTATCCATGTAAAATAAAATAGTTTCAAAGTATAAGTAATCAGCTGTACCACAAAAATAAAAAAGTTTAATAAATCTAATATAATTTCTTCTGCCTACCTGTAACTCCACATTTAGCAGCAACCTCTGCCCAACAAGTCTCTAAAACATATCCGTTGTGATGGGATTTGTGACGTTGGTCCCATATTGGAGATTAATTGTTTTTTATGCATAATATTGCTACAACCAAGACAGCTATATTGTATGTACAGTGTGACCAATTTATCTTGCTACATGCAAGTAGGCAACGCATATGGCAACTGACCGAGTCTCATATGTCACTTTTGTTTTTTAAATTTCTTTAAATAACTAAAGATCAAAATTGTACAAGAGAAGATGTCATTTTAGGTAATGTAAGGTAGATAATTATTAAATAGTATGTATGAAGAAATTCGTTTAAAAATTGAAAACTATACCCATGATATGCGAAGTGTATTGCTTACCTACTTGTAGTACCCTAAGGTGAGCACACTGTATAAATACTAAAGTTCAAATTGCACAAAATAGCTCAATGAGAAGTTTCAGTTCTCGCTTCTCTATACTATACCAAATACTCACCATAAGCTTTCCTGATCAAGGTAAAATCAAAGTATATCTTGGAAGATGACAAAACCTCAAGTATGTCTTAAGTTTATTTCTTCTCTCACCCTTCTTCGCATCTAATTCTAAGACAAGAATAAGACTTTCCTAACTTTTATTTATGTTTTGTTTAAAGTCTTGATTAAAAGCCCAACATAATCTCTATGTTTTAATTCTGTCATTTGTATCTGCAGGTAACCCAAAAACACCAAGAAAGAAATTACGCTGCAAATAAAACCAAGAAAGTAGCATGGTTTGTATCGAACTGTAACGCATGGAATAAACGCTTAGAATACGCGCGAGAATTGCAAAAATATATTTCGGTAGACATTTATGGTGCTTGTGGTACGTTAGGATGTCCACGACAAGACTCAACGTGCTTTCAGTTATTAGATCGTGATTATAAATTTTATTTGGCTTTTGAAAACTCCAATTGCGGTGATTATATTACAGAAAAATTTTATGTAAATAGTCTTCAGTACAATGTGATACCAATAGTGATGGGAGCCAGACCAGAAGATTACACAAGGAGTGCTCCTTTAGGCTCATTCATTCATGTGGACAACTTTGATAGGCCTCAAGAACTTGCCGAATATCTTCACATACTTGATAAAGATGATGAATTATATAACACGTACTTTCGATGGAAAGGTACGGGAGAGTTTATCAATACATACTTTTGGTGTCGACTTTGTGGTATGCTACATGCCCCACTTCAACATAAATATTACAAAAACATAAATAGTTGGTGGCGTGGACAGGGTATTTGTACTGAAGGTTCGTGGAGAAATAAAACTAGATAAGTGCAATAATCTAATTAGTAAATGTACAGTGCGGTTCTTTTAAGTGGAATAATGGAAATAAAATCGATAATGAACTGTTTGGAAAATCGCTGGGACATGTAATGCGATTTAAATTGCACCCCACCTTTTAAACTGATATTAATATTTTTTCGGTTGTATTAGACAAAGTGATGACGTCATTGACATTTTTTAATGGCAACGTAGCATTTTTTTCATATTCTGTTAATAGTTCTAGAAGTCCAGCTTTTAGTAACATAGAATTTGTCATAATTGTATAACAAAAACCCTTATGTAGATACTATTTCAAAGTAACAAACAAAAAAGAAAAAAAAAAGCTAAAGGTAATACATAATACATTGCATTGTTTGATATATAGTTGCTGTGGAAAAAACAGAAGTCATTATTATTGTTCTGTCTAATTTATTTTATAAATCAGTCAACTCATACAATTTGTTTTTGTATCTTTAAGTTAATAAACAGTGTTTAAGTATAAAAGATTTGTCTCTGTCTATCATAATCAAGTTCTTCTCCCAAGAAACCCAAAGTTGTTATTGTTGTGGAATAACAGATAATTTTATTTTTTTACTCAATTGTGTACAGTAGCTACCTTAACTCTTAACAGTTGAATTTTGATTAAATGGCAATTGTCCTGATAATTGTGATTGTTTTCACTGAGGCTGGTGGCTTTTTGATAAGTTTTTGTAATATCTTTTTAGTATGTTCTAGTTTTCACTTTTGGTGTACATTTTCGATTTTAAATAAAAGTTAAATTTTCTTTTCTTATTAAATATAAGCATGGTAAATATTAATCTATATATACTCGTATTTGTAGGTATTTACCTAATTAATTGTTAGTTATCTACTTTCGGTGAACATAAACGTCCTTTGAGAATTCTACTTTTCATGACGGTGTAGACCCGGTATATCGTCAACTTTTAATTTTTCTTTAAAGATTTCTTTTAACATAATATTAATTACCAGTTTAGATTTTCCCTATCTACTATAATTAATATTCAATCAATTAGTGACATATTTCCAACTATTATTCTTTATGTGGTGGGTACGTGTTTATCGGCTCGTTTCGATAGAGGTCTATTGTTCTTCTTAATTTGTACTTTTAGAAAATTTGATAATAAATTAAAGTTAAACATTGGTTTTGGTTGTTTTAATAAACTAAACTGCTTTTCTTTAAGATAACAGTATGAGCGTTCAAAGCTGCTACGAACAGCACACTTGAGCGTTAAATGTGATATTTCTTAAAATCTTTCTCAACGAAATTTCGTGATATTTTGACATGACCGTAAAGAGAAGACAAAATACTGTCTAATTCCACCACACAAAATATAGGTTGCCCTTCAAAACATTTTCGTTGATGTCCCAGCCTAAAACTATAACGTCAAAACTAAAATTGAAGAACATCGAATTGTGGCAAATATTTAGACATCAAACTTTCGTTAATAACCTTTTTTGATATAATAAAAGTTCCAGCATCAATGTTCCTTACTTTCTATTCACACTGTATAATGATAACTTATGTTATAGTATTAACATTGTATTTCTTCCCACGTTTTGATTGTACCTTATACGATTCTTTATACAAAATGTTTTGCAATTGTCTGGTGGCAAAATATCATTCGGGTATTGGAGAAAAACCATGGCCTACAGTTAATCGTGAGACAAAGTACCGACACCAAACAAAGGACAATCGCAAATTGGGCTCATTAACAATTTTCTCCCCGCTAGAGGTGCTGTTATTCGACATTAAATTTGACAAGTTTAAAAGTCAGTTTATAGGTTTGAGGTTATTAAAATTTATATTTTAGGAAAAGGTAATTATCATTGCCTTGTTGTGTATTATTTTTTATTCTTTGCAAAGCAAGTGTGTTTTCTATTTCCTCGGTGTCATCTTAATCACTTTCACAATTATTTTTTATAAATTGTTATAAGACAGATTTCGTAGAGGTTGCGCAATCGTGTTTAATAAATCGAGTAAACTCGAATACCTCCTGTCATGCAAATCTGTATGATCAGAGCAGATACATGAGTTAAGTTTTTGAATCCGTGTTGAATGCACAACAAGTAAATTACCTTTTTGCTAAAATTTAAATTTTAATAACCTTAATTCTATGAACTGATGTTTAAACTTGTCAAATTTAAAGTGGAACAACAGTGCCCCTAGCGGAGAAAAAATCGTTATTGAGCTCAATTTACGATAGGCTTTCATATGGTGTAGGTGACAGATCGAAATTACGAGCTAACACTAAATCCAAGATTAAAACACCACCCTTAACAATTCTGGACACTGAATTAACTAATAGTAAGTTTTTTGTTCTTTTTTCTTATGAAGCTAAAGAACAACAATTTCATTTCTTTTGTTTGTTGCTATTCTTCCGAGTTTTTTAAGATTTGGATAATTTTGTAACAAATCTCTTTCTAGTGTTTTAAAAATTGCATTAGTAAAAGTCTTCTGCTGGAATTACCACCAAGGCATTTTTACCGCATGCCCCAAAAATTAAAATTAAACTGGTTTTTCCACAATTTTAAAAAATATATTGAACTGTATGTGACAACAAATACATAAATAAATGTGTTGACTTTATGAATAACACAACTGTTAATTTAGAGTACAGCCGGCTAGGTTGGCCAATATTTCTTATGTTATTTAGAATTTCGTCAAAATGGTCATGAAATGGTTAATGGGTTGCATACACAAAAATCCTCAAGCTGATCATGGTATGTGAATGGTCCTGTATATCTCTTCATAAAGATCGCCGTAAAAAACGCTGTTTTGATATGAAATTGTCTTATAATTGCATTTTTTCTAACAGCTAAAGTAAATAATAAACAATCCCATAACACTACTACTAAGTACTGGACTCTACATCTTTTCTTTACTGTATATTCTTACTCAGATCCTCTTACTACCAACCTTGCTTAAAATCTTGTGTTTCCTTTTATTTTAAATAACCTTTTCTTTTTAACGGCTTCTTTTTGATCTACAAGTTTCCTTATTCCACTTTTCTTTAGGGACTTCTTTTCTTCTTCCATTGCTGATATCTATTTAGCACTATCTGGTTCACTAACAGCATCTTTATATGTCAGTAGTAGGTACAGTCAACCCATAAAGTAATGTCGCAAATAAAGTGATTCGGGCAACACATTTAACGTTTTCAGAACAAGTTCGGACCTGAGTATTTTTTACATTATGAATAGATTTTTACCTGGCGAGGGTATGTAGGTATATCTAAGAAAAAAGAGGTAGGGAGAAATCCTTATATTGCTGTGTAGTATTTCTTTTAAGGAAGTGCAATTTACGTTTTATGAGTAAAGTAGCTTGAGTTAATTATTAAGAAGGTTGTAGAATTAATAGATAAACAAATTTTGTTTTTCTGAAAACTAACAATGATATATTTTTATTATATAATACATGCAAAATTATCTGTTTAACATTTTTAATTTTGTTTGGTATATTTTAATTTTTAACATTGTTATAATTTAATAGCGATTCCAAATTTCTTAAATAGGATTCCATGTGTTATTTTAAGGGTTTTTATTTTAAGTAAAACCGAACGGCAGAAAAATTCTTTAGAAATTAAATTTTATTTGAATAGAAGATCCAAAAAAGCAAGGCTGTATTGTATTCCTAATCTATCGTCAGTTAGTCTAGGTAGAATAGATATCCACCATCAAGATAAATTGTTGCAGGCTAGATTTTTGCATGCACATAGATATTGGGGTTCTTAATAATATAAAAGAGTTCCTCTGCGATTCGTGCACCGCTGCGTTAATTACAAGGGGTCAAGGGGTCAAAGGTCGCGAAAATACGTTTATGAGAGTATCTTGAAAACGGTGAACTTTTTGACAAATTCATAGATGACAAAATTTGTAGCTGCGAAAATTTGTTACAAAATAGTCTAATAACTTGTTTTAGTAAGAGTAACCGTCCACAAAGATTCACGAGTGTCATACTAGTGACTATATGCACTCTCTTCCACACCACCATAGAGGTCGAGTACCAGGTGCGTTTTTTTTTATCACGTGGTATCCCCAATAGGCCTAATCCACGGTTTCTAAACTTAGCAACAACAAGTAATTCATGGTGATATGGTGAAATGAATAAATAAATTATTATTCAAATAACAAAAGCTAGAGGTACCCTGCTGGCTGGGTAGACCAGTCTTACCGAAATAAGAATAGAGTACATCAACATTACCTGACAATTTCGGATATTGCTTGGACTTAAATATCTTAGGGCCCTTGTGGAGCAGGATGGGCTCACTACGACCTCCGCTCTTCGCGGTACCCTGCTAGTTGTGTAGGCTAGTCTTACCGAAATACCATAGAGTTAGATCTTCATAAGCCACGGCAACATACACCAAAATGACCCTAAAGTATCTAAGCTTCCAAGTCTAAAATCTGTCCACTGTCTACGAAGGGAGCCCCTATAACCCCTAGCTAGATCAGTTGGGAAAGAAGCATCTAGCCTGAATGAGGCAGTAGTAGTAAATAGATGTAAAAGAAAATTTGCACAAGCCCTATCACGTAGACTCTCAAATAAAACAATAACGTATGAAACTACCACAACAGTACCTCAACATTTCCTGACAATTTCAGATATTGCTTAGACTTAAATATCTTAGGGCCGTTGTGGAACGGAACGAGCTCACTACGACCTCCGCCCTTAGCGGTACCCTGCTAGTTGTGTAGGCTAGTCTTACCGAAATACCATAGAGTTAGATGTTCGTAAGCCACGGTACCATACACCAAAATGATCCTAAAGTATCTAAGCTTCAAGTCTAAAATCTGTCCACCACCTACGAAGGGAGCCTATACAACCCCTTGATAGATCAATTGGGAAAGAAGCATTTAGCCTGAATTAGACGGTGGTAGTAGAAAGATGCAAAAGAAAATTTGCACAAGTCCTATAACGTAAACTCTAAAATGAAACTATACCGTATGAAACTACCAAGAGAATACCTCAACATTTCCTGACAAGTTCAGATATTGCTTGGATTTAAATATCTTAGGGCCGTTGTGGAGCTGAACAGGCTCACTACGACCTCCGCCCTTAGCGGTACCCTGCTAGTTGTGTAGGCTAGTCTTACCGAAATACCATAGAGTTAGATCTGCATAAGCCACGGACCATACACCAAAATGACCCTAAAGTATCTAAGCTTCCAAGTCTAAAATCTGTCCACTCTCTATAAAGCCTATACAAATCCTAGCTAGATCAATTGGGAAAGAAGCATTAAGCCTGAATTAGGCGGTAGTAGTAAATAGATGTAAAAGAAAATCTGCACAAGCCCTATCACACAGACTCTAAAATCTAACGATATCGTATTAAACTACCAACAGAAAATAATATATTTAATATGACACCACTCAAATTGATTTTGTAAGCAATAAACATATATTTAATTAACGCCAAAAACATAACTTATTTGCAAGAATACTTTTTACACTTACTGCACAACCAGAGCGAACACCTACACGTTTATCTTCACCTATAGTGGACTAAACACAAGAATGTATCAGTTGGGATTTTACATTATGATTACATGATTATTTTAATTCTGAAAATTAATAGTATATTAAAATACAGGTTGCAGAAGGCATCTATTCAAGCACGAATTTGAAATTCCAAAACGAGCCGCATAGCGACGAGTTGAGGAACAATTAAGTGCTAGAAGGACCTTCTGCAACGAGTGTTTTATAGTATTTTTTCTATTTTGCCGCTTTATACCATTTTCTAAATTAAAAATAAAAATTTTAAATCTAGTGAATTTTACGGTGGTTGGTGACATTTATGTGGCTTAATTTTGGGCGGCTGTGAAAAAAACTTTTTTTTCATTGTTATTTATTAATTTGCTTTGTTTTTTGACGTATGACAGTTCAACGCTACCAACATCAATACAGTAAATTTTACTAGTATATTCTATCACGCCAACGACTTATTCTAACATTCAAATGACGTCATGTGGGTGCTTGAATAGACTTATTCTAAACGCAAACTAGAAAAACAAATTTAAATAAGAGGAAGTAAAAAGAAAGTGCCGAAAAAGTCTTGGAATGCTAAATACCATACTTTAAATAAGATTAAAACTCTAGAAAAGACTTAAACACTAATTTAAGTAAAATCTAACAATGGTAAGAAAGAAACATTCACCCTCAGACGTATTATTTGAGACTGATAGATTTATGACGCTCCTGTACCGTTATTTTTCAAGAAAGAGACATCAGTCATAAACCATAATTTGACGACTATTATATTGTATTTTCCTTTACGGTTTTTTTTTTAGATTATTCCATTATCCGATACATTTTTGTTAATTGTCATGCTGAAATTACTACATTATCCGATATTATTCTTTTTATGCGATATTCTTTTAAGCGATAAAGTTTGTTAAAGTTTAAATGGCACCGACTTGAGACATTCTTTAAATCAAACAGTCAAATAATCTTTTTTCATAAAAAATATCTACCTCATATTCATTTTCAAAGACAAAAATCTGAAATTATTATTTGTAAAACCATTAAGTGGTAACAAATATTCTAGAAATGAATTTTCGTGTTTATAACTACAATTAGTTTTCAAGGTTTCTACCTGACCGAAGATTATGAGAGTTGAGAACCCGTACAAAGTCCGTCTCTTTCTTTTTCTATAAAATGACGTTAGCGTCATTACTTTATGAGTTGAGTTTACATAGTCATCGTAACGCACAGGTCTTTTTATTATTGTTCTCTTTTCATCAACATCATCGTCACCAATATCTTCTTTTTCAATCTCTGTATCTCGAGTTTTCATTATTTCTTGTTCTTGCTGGAAGAATTACTGTTACTTTTTCCTTTTGTAAAGGCATGCATTGTAATTCACTGATTTCTTCCTTCCTTTGATTTGCTGTATGATTATTTTTATTGCACCTGAAACAGAGTATTTCAAAAGATTTAAACGCAACAATATTCTCTTCTTTTTCTTATTTTCAAGATTCAGTTATTCACTTTGACACTAGGTTTGACAATGTCTTTACTTACCCTTTTATTAACGCTTTTTCCGATAATATATAATTTTATTTAAACTTCTATATTCTCAGAGTATATCATACGTTTATTGCAGTGAAACACTAATAAACTGTTTAAAAAAACAAATCAGTTGATAAATTGTAATTATAAATATAATAACGATCGAAGTAGCGAAATAATATTACGTCAAACACTCAAATTGAAATATAATACTTTACGTGCAATTTCATTTGTTAATAGTGTTTTTAAAGTTTCAGGTAACGATTTTGTAAAATGTCTACAATACAAATACTGTTCAAGGCTTTCCTGAGCGTAGTTTTCTGTGGAACAATAATATTTTTAACTCTTTTCATGAATCAACGACACTCGTTGCCATATTTATTCTTATTAGGTAATACAACAGCCAATAAATCAAAGCAGAAACCGTGGTATTTCAAAAACGGCGCAGCATTTCCTCACCCATCTAATGAAACACCAAGATTATTTCCGGAACAGATGGAAGGGGATCGTATAACTGAACAATTGATGTACCTTCCTGAAAATTACAGTGGTATGTACAATTTGTTTTCAAAAGTATTTTTAATAAATTGACAATTTTCAATTTGTATTAAAGATGCCAATACCTCACGAAAAGTAATATTGGCTGTGGAAGGCTTACAAGCTTGGCATCAAAATGCGGGTTCGGTTGCTTTTCAGGGATGTCCAGCTAGCCGATGTATGCTTACTGAAAACGAAGACGAAAAGACGTTTAAGAAAGCAGATGCTGTACTGTTTCAACATACTTCTTACCCTTCTGCAGCTTATCGACCACCTGAACAAGTTTGGATTTTATATTTACTAGAATGTCCATACTATACATTTATATATGAGCATGGGAATGTCTTCAATTGGACAGCTACCTATCGTTGGGATAGTGATTTGGTTACACCATATGAAAAATGGGTATATTATGATCCCAAGGTAATTTGAGAGCGTATATTTCCACGTAAGATTGGTCTCATATAAATACTTAACACTTATTAGATATCTACTGATACTCAATAATTTTAGATAAACAAAAAAAATATATCTGAAAGTATTTATAGTCTTTTATCACGCTTTAAGTGTGAAGTACCTTTACGTTCATAGATGCACAGAAACAGGTAACACATTTTAGTTACCCAAAGAAGCCGCTGGAAAGTCCGCTTTTAGTCTTTTTCAGAGCTCCAAAAAATCGTAGCTCCAGGCGGCTGTTACATTTAGTTACATAACAGTCTTCATACAAAAGACAAGCTCGTGATGTATGCTGAGTTGTCTAATACTAAAAAATAGACTTTATACCGCTCTTACGGTACGATACAAGTTTATTTTCGTCCGTTTAGTCAAAAAAGACTAATACAAAAGCTTTATCTAGAAGTTGTTAAATAAAAGCTCCTCCACTAACTGCGAAACGTGATTTATCCAGAGATCACAGATATTTATTGAAAATTTTAACGCCGCAATTACCGCTTTAAATATCCAACAGGTTACACCAACATGTGTAAATAGCCTTGAAGGTATAAATTGTCTGTCCTAAATAACTGTTTCATCTCAGAAATTAAGTAAAAGTATTCAGGGTGTTGTGTACTAATTTTGACGCATTTCATTAATTAGGGTTCGAGAGGTAAAATCTCTAAGAACAAATGCAAGTTGGACAATTGGAAGGTGCACTTAAATTTGTTACAAGACTTTCAAAAATCGACTAAATTAGTAACCATCTTTGGTTTTTGAGAGTCTCCATATTCCACCTTTTCAGTTTTTGTACAATTAATGTTATATCTTCTTTACTTCTTCCCTTTAAAACACTAAGAGTAACGGCTACTTATAAAACCTTCAAAAACTGTTACAGACAGAACGAATTTTTACAATCTAGGTAGTTTTTACACTCACAGACAGATTGTCCTATTGACTTTACATAAATGTAAGTAGAGCAAGAAAATCAAATAAAACAAAAATAATAAAATTGTCAATTTAGTGTACGCCAAGCACCGCAGCAAACCTTCATTCATACAAGCAGCCTGAAAGTACCCCTGGAGGTTCTCACAACGGCGAAAGTTGCATTTACGAATAACAACAGAGATCTGTCCATTCAAAGTCGGGTGTAATATCCTATGACCAGCCATTTTACAATCATCTGTGAAATAAACTAATCAAACCTTTCATACCCTAAAGTTACCTCTTTTAAAGCTTTCATCTTACATCCACCATGTAGTCGACTGAACAGTAGGTGTGTATCTTCTTATGTATCTTCATGTGTTTAGTTTTTTCAATCATCCTTAAAGTCTTGTTCAAGTATCATCGGTAGAAGTAGGTAGTGTGATGGTTAGCTCCAATATTAATCCCAACAAAGTTATATTGAGTTGATTTGATTTGAGTTAGTTTAATAGCTGCGCTTGATGTAGTCCAAAAGTAATTCTTCTATTGGTTACTAATTTGCTCCGGATAATACCAAACAGTATATTCGTATCTATCTTCTTAAACATCAGACACCAGTCCGCAAAGTTATGTAGTGATGATATCCGCCACCGTCTTATTTGATGTACATAATTGTCATCCACAGAGCGAAGCTAAATCAAACTGGTGTGGTAGGCGGAGCCTGGAATCAGGAAGAATTCTTCGGCTCTTGGATTGAATTCACGGGGCCATATGGCTATATAACTTTAGTAGTTAGTGTCGATTTATCATTCTTTAATAGTTCCGTAAATAGTGAATTTCATTTCACCCATTATGTAGTCTATCAACTACTTTTCACTTTCTTTTAAGGTCTACAAGGTTTACACTTGCGGTGCAAGTAGAGGCTAACGTTTATTTTTATTTCTCTTCTTTGATAACTACTATTTGTTACTCTGAGTTTAATAAATGTGTCCACACTTTAACCAGCTCTAACCCAGTAGAAAAATGAGAAAACAATATCAAAACACTCTTACTATCTAGCTTTTTACCTGATTTGTTAAACGTTTCCTATAGGCCTTGCGCGGTGTTGCTTGCACTAGATGCACAAGATATTGTTATTTATGAAAAGAGATCTCATTATGGTATGTCTAGTACTGGATAATAACTATCATACTACGTATTAGCTTATATAGTTCTTTTTGGGATCAAAATAGAATTCAAAGATTTGTATATACCAACAATTTTACCGACGTTCTATGAGAAGAGACGTTTACTTAACAATAATAACTAAATCTGGACAGATATGCCGTAAAGAAAATGCATATATACAGCGTTCACGATGTTTCTGCGTCGTATACGGCTGTGGAAGAATGGCAAATTTGAGTATTGTCAACCGGGTTGTAAAATCTTATTGAAGCTTAATGTGCTTTAAGGTTATGATTTTATGACAGTTTAACCTCACGCTGTTGCCTTTTTTATAATTCTGTAAATAAAAGGAAAACTTGATTCCTTTTTAACAAAACAAAACTAATCGGTACTAAACGTTTATGCAAAAGTTTTGATCGTGCACCAGCGCCAAATGCAGCCGCAAGTACGACAATTTTCAAAAAAAAAGAAAACTTCCAACCTAACAAAATGAAAGCATGGCCTGTTACGACCCAGAACCATCGTGAACGGAGTATATGCACTAAAATATGCCATAAACATCAAGCAGTATATGCAAGAAATATGCAATGTTACTTTAATATGTTATATGTGAGATTACTTTTCATGAAATTAAATACACATTCTTTCAAATTCAAGCTACTTTTTCTAAAATTGAGGTTGGAAAGATAAAGATGTTACCCTGAACATGCCATTACTTTGTGCTTCTTTGACGCTAATTACATGCAGTGATTTGACTAATTTTCTTCCTTTTTCTAGGACGGATGTAGTACTCCAGCTTTCAAAATTTATTTTTTGAAAATCTGTCTTCAATACCACTTCGTTACTTGCTACCGTTAGCAAATATTATGTGGGTTGCAAAATATTACAAATCAGTCAGATTAGTATACGAAAGATGACTAAGATCATTACCAGGCGACGCCAACAGTATACTTGCATGAGGCCTATGCAATCGTACAATATCAGAAGACGTACTTACAACAAATCAGGTAAAAAGTTAAATATAGTTAAAAACTGAAGGGTGGGTTTTTCCAACTTCATTTAATTTCCAATTTAAAATAACTGCTTTTACAGGGTTTACAAGAACGAGAATGTTTTTCCATCACCTAGTAGTTAACTTATAATTTCTGAGTTTTGCGTTTGTGTATAGAGTGCAATGCATGCACGCTTTGTTCCTATCAGATGTGATGATTATTTAAATTAAAATTTAATAAATACAAATTAAAGGAAGGGATATAAATCTGGCGATGAGAACTATTAGAGATGCCTAACAACTTATTAAAAATTCTGCTGTTCCAGATTTCTACATCGCGGAAGTGCTTAAGACATCAATTTTAAGGTGGCAAAAGTAAAGTTGTAATTACTCAGTCGATTTCAATGTGACTCATTTCAGATTGTAGATTTCTAAACAGACACTCTATAAGAGTCTAGAGGTGTCTTTAATTCTAGAAATGGCGGCATCATGTCTTTCTTATGCAAGAAGAGCTTGAAATCCCAATTTCTAGGATTTCTCTACATTCGTAGCTACTTGTCGAATACAAATTACGATATCAAGCTTTTTGGAAACTAGAGTCACCCTAAAAATTTGATCGTAGGGACTGTTCACTATGCAGAATAATGTATTGCTTGACCCTTACGTACCAAATGTCGGCAAAATTGGTCTTTCGCTGCAAGACATTAACGTAAATTTGCTTTTCTGTAATATTTTGAATTTGTTAAGAAATAACGAGACTGTTGCTGCCAAAGAACATAACTGTTGCTACTGTTATCTTTTCAATGTGTGAATGTATGTTTTATTTATGTAATCCAGCACAATCATCTAGCTATAAATGTACAAGAAAATTGAGGTACCTACGTCTTGCATGGAAAAGACGATTATGTTGGCATCCGAGAGATCTGACCTCTTCTGACAAACTCCCACATTTTTGTTTGGTAGCGTTCGAATGCTGGTAATTAGAGGATCTGAAAATATCAAAAGCAAATGCAAAAGATGTTAATTACATTTTGACATCTTCCGGGTGTGATGTTCACGAAACTTCCTAAACTCTTTATGGCGAGCCAGGAAAGCGTCTTCGGGCAACTGTCCAATTGGACACATACAATGGTCTAACACATCTGGTCCGTGCATTAATATCTTGTGGAGGTTTACTGGCATAGGATACCAGGGGTATAGTTTTATATCGAGTTTTGCAGTTTTTATCGTGTACTTTTCAAACTTTGTCGTATTTATAGCATATCCACTTGATATTGTGTCTAATATTGTGGAGAAACTGACACTAAAAGTTTTATCTATGCCCATAATTTTTAGTACCTTTTCTACATCTTCAAGAAAACGTCTTTCCGTGTTTCCTTCCAAATCAAAACAGAAGAAATTATTGGTAAAACTAAGTGAAGATTTATTATAGATTTTAAAGTAGAAACTCAAACCTACAAAACAAAATAAAATTTGCCGTGAAACTTTTTTTTGTTTAAGCTCCTTTATGTATTATCCGGTAAACTTTAAGTATTATGCTATTTTATAAAGTTATTTCCTTACTAGAAATGCTTCTTATTACACTTACAATAACAAACTAATATTATAAATATGCAAAACTTTATTAACATAACCAAAAGACTACTCATCGACACAACACTTTGCAATAGCATAAGTGCGTCAATACAATACTTCTACTTTTAATGTTGGTCGCAACAAATTGGACCAGCCCAGACCTGTTAAATCTACAGTATATTAACAATTGACTCTTTAACTTGCTACGTATACTATTATTTTTTCGAAATGAGAAATTCCATTTTCTACATTTTGTCTAGCTAATTATTCAAAATTAATCACCGTGTATGTATGCTGTTCATGATCTTTATGCGTAAGGGTTGGCTTTTTGCTAAGTTATTACATCTGAAATATATTCAAGTATTACCTATGTTAAGGTTGGCTGTACAATTTCTGTGCAAAAAATGATGAACCATGCTTCCAAAAGTATCTCTTTTACAAACAAACGAAACAAGAAATAGTGTGATGAATGATGATCTTAAATCGAGTTCGTTTTCTTTGGCCAACCTTTATGTACAACATACACAAAGTGTTTATAAAACGTTCCTTGGTTCAGTAGGTTGTGAAATTAATCTTGCGGCTTTATTTGCCGCCTTTTGAAAAACAGGATATGTATTAGAATGTTTGTCACGTTACACGCATTGCATCATTGTTATGATGGTCGCTTAATCTTATGTTCTTTTTAAAGAATTAATGTGAAGGAATGCAACTAATCTAAAATAAAGTGTTAAAGAACACATTCTTTTCGATGTCACTAGCTAAGAATAAAGAAAAATAATTACAAAGTAAAAAATATATGGTCTGCAATTTATTAATAAAGTTTATGCATATACTCACACCAACAACATCAAAAATAAACATTCAGTACATAGCTGGTGGTATAAGTTCTTGCACAGTCGTTATTTTGTATTATTAACTTTGTGAGAGCTCATTCTTCATCATCTGATCAATCAGTTTATGCCAAATGAAACACCATTTCAGCTACGTAATACATGTCGTTTTGAGTTGAGCACTTACTTTGAATACCCATCTTCATTAAGAATTCGTGACCTTCTTTGGTCGAGATGTAATCATCATACCTCTTGGAAGATCGACCAAGTCTCCAAGTACCTATCACTAATAACTACAGTATGTACTATATGTAGATCTCTAGTATGATTTTTAGCTCTATAGTCGTGCACTTGAATCCGAATTTTCTTCTATTTACCCTTCTCACTTCTGCTTTTATAAAGTTTATATAATATAAAACCAACATACAAGGCTATTGTTACTTTTTGTTTACATCTAATGAATTAACAAATGCTCTGATTATAAAGCTTAACAAAATTTCTATGTTTTAATGCTGTTATTTATGTCTGCAGGTAACCCAAAAACGTCAAGAAAGAAATTACGCTGCAAATAAAACCAAGAAAGTAGCATGGTTTGTATCGAACTGTTTCGCACGTAATAATCGTTTAAAATATGCGCAGGAATTGCAAAATTATATTTCGCTAGACATTTACGGTGCTTGTGGTACGTTAACATGTTCACGACAAGACCCAAGGTGCTTTCAATTATTAGACCGTGATTATAAATTTTATCTGGCTTTTGAGAACTCTAATTGCGGTGGCTATATTACAGAGAAATTTTATGTAAATGGACTTCAGTATAATGTGATACCAATAGTGATGGGAGCCAGACGAGAAGATTACAGAAAGAGTGCGCCTTTAGGCTCATATATTCATGTGGACGACTTTAGTAGTCCTCAAAAACTTGCTGAATACCTCCACGTACTTGATAAAAATGATGAATTATATAACACGTACTTTCGATGGAAAGGTACGGGAGAGTTTATCAATACATACTTTTGGTGTCGACTTTGTGGTATGCTACATGCTCCACTTCAACACAAACATTACGAAGATGTAAATGGTTGGTGGCATAGAGAAGGTATTTGTACTGGAAATTTGCTGAGAAATAATACTAGATAAGCATAGTATTTATATTGTGTGTACTTATTGTTATTGCTGTAACATATAAATAATTTTATTGTTATTTGAATGAGTTACTTAGTTAATCTACAAGGTGTAACTTAAGTATTGTAACAAACTTGTAGGGGTGATTCTTCAAATGATTTTAAGAAAAATGTTTCCATAAACATGTATTTCACACAAAGTCTTGATTTTCAATATTTCAAGAACAAGGTAAGAGAGACTAATTTTTTTTACATTCTTGTTTCTCTAAGGTGTCAAATTGCACAGGTCTAAAACTCTCTTTGTGAAGATTGTTTACTTTCATTGACTTCTACATATTCAAAAATTTGGACATCGCCTTCCTCAGGGGAGTCCACCTCCAGTGTAAATCATCCGATGTCCATTATGTGCTCGTTGAATAATATACTATTAAACTATTCTCAAAAAGTAACGGCTAATATTGTCATTTATCAAATTTGTAGTTTGTAGTACGGTTTTTATTTCAAAGATAGTTTCTTTTTGATTGCTCTGTACGATATGAGCTTGAAAGGACCAGTTGCACAGTAACTTATCTGTACAGTCTACGAACTGCTTTTTATCAGTTCTGAAGTTTCTAAAATTCTTAATACTATTTTGAGTGACTACCAATTAAGTTTTGAACTATAAAACCTATGCAATTTCAAGAAATCATGCCATATTTGGTGTTAATTGTTTTTCTATTCAAAGATTTAGACTCTCAAATGTTGCAGAGAAACCCATTAGTAATTTCTTTAATTGCGGTTTACGTAAACAATTAATTTTCTATTTGAAAGATTCTGCAACAATCTCACGTAAGATTTAATTTATTTAATATTAAGACAATTTCACTGTTTTAGTTACAAATGTACTGATGCATTTTTCTTTTTTTGTTTTGTTTGTTTATATGTTGTTTTGAACAGTTTACGTTTGTTACATGGGGGCAGATTTTATAGAATTTACTTTCTTTCGACTCCAACAATCCTTTACCAAGATTACCGTGTCCAATGCAGCAGCAGCTGAAAATTATTTTTTCTTCAATAGCCACAAATCTCTTTATTTACAAGTAGGTTACAGAATTCTATAGTTAGTACCATTTTGCAATAAGCAACAAGCATGTCCACCAACTAAAAATAAAGAAAGTAGGCTGGAAGTAGTTGTCAGCCAGAGCTGACATTTAACATTTAAAAATACGATTTTTTCACGTTCGTTAAATAATAATTTACCTGTATCTCTGGGATTCATTGAAATAATGAAAGATACTTGAAACAGACAGTAACAATTTTTAAAATTCGTTCGCACCTAATACTTATACAAAGCACAAGGGTTCAAATACGACTAAAAATTATTAGAAATAATAGTAATAAACGTATTTATGTTTGGTGCATCATTTGTTATCATAAAACTGCAGATGGTCATTTGTTTTTTATCTTTTCGTTTCTAGGAAGTATAGACAATTCTTGATTTAGGAATTGTTGCAAATAAAGCTTCATTTTTTTAATTTCGTTCCGCTAGATTGTAAAAATCGCACGTTGTGAGCCGGCGCTATTGGTGGAATTTAATCTGTTTGTAACCTAACCTAACAATTCTAACATAAACCTACAAATTATTTTGTGTTGCTCGTTCGTATAAGTTTGTGTTGTTTTTTTCATTTCTTTTCGTCATTTCTAATAATAACAATAATGGTTAATATAATAATTTCCCACAAATTGTTTGTAGAAAGAACACAGCAATAATCTGTCTGATTGGCGCTTTTAAGCGTAATGTTTACATTTAATTACAATTTTTTATTTAATGCTATTTAAAAACGAAACCAAAAACTGCTTTTTCTAAAAATAGAAAAGCAGTCCTCATTTAATGCAAAATACACGACTTATAACAAAATTCATGTACGTATCTGACACGTGAAACAAGCCCATTAGTATATTCCTATAGTATTCCAAAAGATATAGTGCGTTTATGACTTAATTGTCACTTAGCTTAGAGTAAATTTTACAAGTTCGTCACAGCAGGGTGTCATAAATCCGCTTACCTGTGAAGACCTTTTCTAACACTGACAGGGTCGTATTGAGATAAGTTTTACTTTCGTAAATACTTTTAAACTAAAATGTTAGAAAAATAAATTATTTCAATACAGTCCTTGTTTTACCCAATGGTCTCTGATACTTAAGTAGTCAAAGTCATAAACGCACTATATCTTTTGGAATACTCTACACAGCATAATTAACTTGCAACAATCTTGATGTATCAAGTGTACAAACTTGCTGCAAATTAGTTATGTCAAGCGAAGAAGGTTGCAGCAAGCAAACTAGTCTCTACCTGAAGTATACTGGCAAGTACGCAAATGGTACTGCAAATTTATGGCGCAAATTTAATGTAATGTATTACAATTTGATACAGGCCCATAGTATAAACTTGATGTGAGTTTGTATCGCAAATTTGTTGAAAGTCTGTTTGCCACACTTACTGTAATGTGCTTATGGCTTTTGATTTTGATGATTTCAAAATGATCAAAATAAAACTTTTTTAAATATTCTCTAATTTTAGCCATAAGCATCCTTTGGACAGGGTCACGTAACATGAGACTATACTATGAAGAGTAACTTATTGTGATTTCTTGATATAAAGTAAGATAAAACTTCCTCCAGACATTGCAATATGAAAAAATTACATTCATTTACTACTAAATACTCCTCTTAATATAATAAACCATTATTAATAACAATTGAATTTCTTTTAATGAGATTAGCATTGAAACGAGCATTTTTGCATTGATAAAAAGGAATATTAAAAATACAAGAGAGAGGCGGTAAAAATTACCGGGGCCCGGCGGCCTTAAAGGGACCCGGGAGCTGACTTGATTTTTTTTTTAAATATTCTGAACAACTTAAAAAACTAGCAAAGTTAAGATTTTATTTTCTCACAATAACTTTGGTAAACATTGTAAAAAGAATGAATTTCGAAGAAAACTTGCTTACAATCCTGCAATACAAATTTGGAAATTCCAGAATTTATTACCTGTCTATAATTCTAACGCCTTAACCTTCTTTAAGCCGATACCTAATAAAGTGTGTTGTTTACTGTAAGAACTTTACTTGAATTGGAACTTGTAAATCATCCCCTAAAGCATGTTCAGCTATCGCAACTTGTCTTTACTTTCCTTCTTATTATGTATAATTCCTGTAGAAGAGAGTCCTTTATCTTTTTTATTTAATTTTAGTAAAGCCATGGCAATTTGTCTGCAAAAGGCCAAATGACCTAATTTACCGATATGCATTTTATGAATTTGCAAAGCCTTTTGGACCGCTAAATCGATTGAATTTGTAATAAGTGTAATAAGTCAACTTTGCTATATTTCGTTTTACTTTAACGCAGATTCAAGGGACGGATTGTAATTGCTATTTCCCTTCAGAGAAGTGGAAGTTCTAATATTCTAAAATCTTTCATAAAATAAAATACATGCTTCTAAAGCTTTTCTGTTAATAGATTTTTTATGAATTGCTGTCGTTCATTTGCACCCTCAAAATAATGTAAAAGTTTATTACGGTCCGATACAAATGCACCGACGAAAGGTTTGTACGTGTTTACCCGAGAAGTTGATTGTGGGAATCTCATCATAAAATAACTTGTATGTAGGGACAACTTTAAATTTATTACTTTCGTAAAAATAAAAAATATTTTAGCGAAGATCTTACAGTGCAGTCCCATAGTTAGTCCGAAAAATCTTGTGAAAGTGTTCTGAACTAAAATATATTTTGTTTTACGAGTATTACATATTGTAGTTTATAGAAATTGTTGATTAGTTGATAAAACATTTACGAAGACTGAGATTTTCCTGGCTATTTACTACTTTATCTATCAGCTACAGTAAAATAAGGTCTTATACATAAAATAAAAATTGCAGAAAGCGCTTATTTAGACTACCTGCCGTATATATTTGGATGTTTAAAATCTTCTTAAAAGGTAGGTGGCAGCAATATCATTATTATTCTAGCAATAAGTTCAGATCCAATCCGTATTTTTGTTTTAATTTCTAGATAGCGTTTTTGTCCTTTTGCATTTCTTACAATGAATTATCATCACAAATCTGGTGCACAAAAACGGAAAGAACCAAAAGACAGAGAAAAAAAAGCTGCTGTAGGAAAAAGAACTCTTGAAAGTATGGGATTTACAACTTTCTCGCGTCCTCAGTTACCGGAAGCTGAAAAACTCACATCTGAAGTTGAGGCAACACCATCTGAAAACAGTGAAAACTCAGAAGTGATTAAAAATAATGGTAATAAAAGGGTTCCCAGTAATACATACCGTCTCCTTTGGTTCCCATTCATCTGAAGTTGGCAAATTTATAACTGAAAGTGAAAATACTTCACCCGACACCAGTGAGAATTCAAAAGTAACTGAGAATTACCCTAATAATGAAAATATTTCTGGTAATGCAATGGATTCTTCCAGTAATATACCGTCTTCAGACACACAATCTACTTCCACAAACGAAATCGGGTTGGGTAATGATAAGAACTTGTTAAATTTTGATATTGGCCTTTTAGGATCCAAATTCACAACACCAGAAATAGAAGATGCTATTCGACAAGGTCCAGAACAATACCCGAAAAATTTCCCAAGAGATAAAGATGGAAATAAATTTCCTGTGGGTATATTAAATGTACAATTAAAGAATGATCAAGTAATTCCCCGAGACTTGCTAGTATGGAGTAAGGCGAAACAAGCTTTCTACTGCTTTCCTTGTCGCTTGTTTTGTAAACTTCCGGAAGCTCAGCGTTCAATTCTCCCAATTGAAACTAGTTGGGGACCTTCTAAAGGTTATCATAAACTTTACAGCAGAGTACCTGAACATGAAAATAGCAATAATCATCGAGCATGTTATATAAAATGGCGAAATTTACAATCTAATCTAAATAAGAGTACAACTGTCGACTGTTTACTGCTCCACCAAATTCAAAACGAAACCCAATTGTGGAAGGAATTACTACGACGGTTTCTGGATGTGATTTTATTTCTTGCAGAACGTGGATTAGGTTTTAGGGGAAGCAGTCATTTAATTGGAGATCCAAGAAATGGCAACTTCTTGGGAATATTGGAGATTATCAGCCACTATGATCCATTACTAGCAGAGCACATATGAGGAAAGTAAAACAATCGCAGTTTGAAAAGAGAAGATTACCAGTACATTATCTGTCAGCCGATATCCAGAACGAATTTATTTCATGCTGTGCCGAATTTGTTTTTAATAGAATTTTAAAAGAAAGAGAAACGGCCAAGTATTTTTCAATTATTGTAGATGCCACACCTGACTCTGCACACATTGAACAGACTACATTCATTTTGCGTTATGTTCTTCAAAATAAAGACACGGGTGAATATGAAATTTTTGAAAGATTTTTGGAGTTTGTAAATTGTAATAAAAAAACCGGAGAAGCCATCGCAAATTTAATCTTAGAGACACTCCAGAAACGCAAAATCCCAATAAGTGATTGTCGTGGACAAGAATATGACAACGGCTCTAACATGAGTGGATCATATAAAGGTGCCCAAACTCGAATTTTAGAAGTCAATCCGTTAGCTATTTTTTCTCCTTGTGCTTGTCACAGTTTGAATCTTTGCGGTGTTCATGCAGCAGAGTGTTGCCCTGAAGTGATAACATTCTTTGGAATTGTGCAAAAGCTGTATAATATATTCCGTGGCAGCCCTCAAATTTTGAAAGAAAATATTGGTTGTTCCATTCATTCTCTGTCAAACACACGCTGGTCTGCTAGAGTAGAAAGTGTTAAACCCATCGTAAACAATCTTCCCGGGATTAAAAAGGCACTAGAAGCTGTTTTAGAAATAAATCTAAGTCCAGAAATCCGAATGGATCTAATTGGCATTAAAACATATACGGAATCATTTCAATGTGTTTTGATGGCATCAATTTTGTTAAAAGTTTTAACATCTATAAATTATATAAACACAATATTACAAGCATGGAAGGTTACGATTGATATTGAGGTTGAGAATCTTGTCACTCTCTTGGACGATCTTAAAACAATAAGGAATAGTTGGGAAACTATTTTAAGTGCTAGTTGCCGAAAACTTAAATATGCAGACTGAGTTCGCGATAACTCGTCAAAAGAAACGAAAAAGAAGAGCGGACGAATCGCCATCACTCAACGAATCCTTAAATTTAAGTCCAGAAAGTACATTTAAATGTAATGTATTTAACGTTCTTCTAGACACCATTATTGCCAATACAACGAGGCAATTCGAGGCTGCGAAGGCAGTAAATTCTTTATTCAGCGTACTGTGGGAATTTAAGCAACTAGAAGACGAAGAAATTATAGAAAAGTCAACAAAGTTACAAAATCAATATCAACAAGATTTTAGTGAAAATATTACCGATGAACTTTTACATTTAAAAGCAGTCTATAGAGCAAATTTTCAAGAAAATCTTTCACCTTTGAAATTATTAAACAAGATAATTGAATTTAGGCTAGGAACGATCTTTCCCAACACAATTATTGCGCTGAGGATCTTCAGCACAATACCTGTAACAGTGGCACAAGCAGAACGGTCTTTCAGTTGCCTTTCTAGAGTAAAAGATGTTCTAAGATCCACAATGACTCAAACGGATTAAGTGACCTAGGGTTGCTATCAGTGGAGGCAGAATTGACGAAGAAGTGCGACTTTTCTGAAATAATTAGCATATTTTCTAGTCGCAAAGCTCGAAAGGCGCCACTTAATTAATTTTACAAAATGTCAATGTTCTTAGCTTTATCCAGCACCTCTTAATAAATACTCTAATACTAAGAAAGAATTTGAACAAAATCATAGTAATCAAAATAAAATTAAAAAATTATTTTATAATCAATCATTAATTGGTATTTTTTTTTCTTTTATTGGGATATTGAATAAAACATTACTGCACATGTGCGCTAACAGGTATACTCCTTCGACTTTTTTCTCGGTGGGTATTACGTTACTTAGCCTACTTGTACAGTATATAACTATTTATCTCAGGGGATTTTAGTGGACAACTATGGATGTTGTTTGAAGAAGGAAAACAGGCTGCTTAGCAGATAAACAGAATAAATAAAAATACCAACCAAAAAATAACTATTGCCACACTTTTTTCGACACACAACTGCACTGCGAATTACAATTGCTGTAGTGCAAATTTTTTAGTTAAGAAACATGGACTTCATTTAGTTTGCAATGTTATTTGGAAATAAATTTTTTAAATTTCTGTTTTGCACATCATTTGTATACTGGGTCGATCTTTTTTTGAAGTACTATCTGTTTCTGTTGGAGGGGGGCCTGGAAAATAACCTTTACCGAGGCCTGAACTTCCTCTCGGCAGCCCTGTTCATAACTTAAAACAGAAAGAAATTCAAAATCAAATACCTCTGAGAGCTAAGTAATTTTTTGTTTTGTAAAATTTCTTTAGTCCTCGAAACAGCAAGGCATAAACTCAAAATCACTAAAAAATCTAATACCAAACTATTTCAAAATTAATTTTATTCACAATAGTAATAATTAGGAAAGTAAATACATGTAATCTTATAATTTGTACTGCTACTGTGTACTCTATAACATAAATCTTAAATTCTGTAATTAACAGCTAATTAACCCTTCACCTGGCTAATCTTATAATTATTAAATTTATAACAATGAGAACAAAAAAGAAAATAAAACAGAAATATCCAAAAGATTATTTATCTACATATGCATCCAATTCAGAAACAGCACTGTATTGCAGGTGAATTTCCAATCCAAGTTATTAATTCTCAATAATTATAGTTTCCAAATATCAGATGTTTGCAGAAACTTTAATTGGTCCAATAACTCGAGATCCAAAATTGTAATTAACTGAATTGGGATTGCTACTGTTAGTAACAACCGCCTAAAATTTATCAAACAAAAACGAAATTACTTAACTTTGTAATTATTTACTGTATTGTAAAAAGATGACCTAATTAAGTACCTTCAGTTATATGAAGATAATTCCATACTCTTCAATGTTTACTCTGTATGTCCAACTAATATAGTTGTATTCATTAATTGCCTTGAATAATTAAAAGTAAACAAACTTAATTTGTAATATTCAAAATGAAAAGCCTAATTAAAACGTTTTAGTATATTCAGACCATACACACACCATAAGATTAATGGTGCTAAGTTATTATTACTCTGGCAAACATTCTATTATATTGCATTCATGATTTATATTAACAATTTAAAATATGTTACATGTTAGGGGTATTTCAAAATTGATGAAATTATAGTTATAATAAACAAAATCATTAAGATGAAAAGTTAAATTCATAACATAACAATAAAGTTATACTTCAAATCAAACCAACACTAGATAGTACATCTTTGGTCATTTTTCAAAAAGTATTGCTTAAAACTCAATCCAAATTTTTTGTTATAGTTATCGACAAGATTTGGTGTTATAATAATATGTGATTTACTATCGGTTGCATAAGTATTTTACTACATATCTAACAATTAAATTAAAAATTATCATCCAACCAAAGTTCAGCTCAACTACTATAATTTGCACAAGAATGCATATATGAAAGACTTTGATATTTTGAGTTAAATAATGTGAACTGAGCTGCTAATGTATATTTTTCAATATTGTTAGGTTAGGTACTTCTTTTAAAGAATTGCTCATTTTTTGTAGTTTCTTCTCCATTTTTTTGACTTCCTATTGACAGTTCAATTTACGTTATTCATTTAATATTTTTTTAGTAAATTAATTATGGTATAGTACATATAGAAAACTTTAGATCTTGATGCAGAGGACTCAAACTGATTCAAACCCACATCCTTGATAAACTGTATCACAGCTTTACCAATTAAGCTAGTGGAATCTTTCTCAAGTGAGAGTTAAAGCTTTTTATATACACTGAGGTCCAAATGTAACAGATAAATTAATCTTCTACATTAATAAGCGTGTAAACAAAAAATCCTGAACACGTCAATTTTTAAATTTAAAATGACATTTTCTGATGCTAAAAAATTGCCCCCCACTTCAACTCCATTCCAAGAGGCAGCAATACCCCATTTTATTGAAATTGCATGAGGAGTCGTTTCAAAAAGCATTCAGTTGCCCTTTAGCAATGTAAATTTTTTTAGATTTCATTCATTCATTTACAAGAAAATTTGATTTCAAATTTTAGAATGTGGTTACTAAGAATGTACTTGAAACGTAACAAAATACACTTTTGATTTCAGATAACTCCAAAAAAGTAATCAAGTGGTGTCATATCAGAACGGGCTGACCATTTTATTACTATACTGCTTAGTAGACCAGTTGACAAGTGCAAACGAACATCTCATAATCAAATGTATAATGCAACTAGCTCAGTACCTAGTGCTTATGGGGTTCCATTATGTGGTGTGCTATTCATACTTAATTACCAATATCATCTTCAAATATCTAAAGATTGAAGATTTGTGAAAATTCATATAAATTCTCAGAAACATGTTTCGTCAATTTTTTGAAAACAAGACTTTATTTTAGAGGCAAGTAAAAGAAAACATGCATAATTATGAATTACTATTTTATTGTTTCTTCCATTTTGGTTTGAGATTTGCTATATGGCAGGTTGTGCAACTGGACTAACATCACAACTAGCAAAATATACAAATGTTAACAAAGCATTCAGGTTTTCTAGAAGTACAAACGATTACTCCTCAAAACTCTTCAGTTCCAACATACTTTCTTATCATACAAGGTTAATAATACTTTTAACCTAAGCTCACCAACCGGACATGTTGTGAATTATTTCACATTTAATTAACATAAATTCACATTCATAGTCAACATTAATGAATAATATAAGGTGAAATTACATTAATTAGCACCTATTATTATACCTATAACATTTTGTATAAGGTCATCCAAAAAATACCTTACTTTTGATTACATCATTAGTTACAACAAAGCTAGTACCTTATTAGTATCTATCTAAATTCTAAATGGCCTTTCTTGACATCATGTGTAGTAATATACGGATATTTATCAATTTATTTATGCATAGCATTATAATCATTTACATACAATCTCATTATTCATATTCTTGTAGTAAAAATTATATAGTTGACCTTACTTGTCTATAGATATTTAACTGTAACACTGTTACACATTGCAAGATTAGTTCAAGGATAAACACAATAGACAGATAAATTATATAGGTGTAGTACAAGTAGAAAAGTTGTTTTGAATTTACGCATTTTCACAAAATTATGTTTAATTCTTTGATTTGATATAACATCCAGCCTGAATTAGCATAACTACTAATGTTCATTTTCATTATTAAATATAAACACCCTAATGATGTCAATAAACAATGATAAATGTTTGATTCAATTGAAATAGAATATAAAATACCTACCAACCAAACGGTTAGATAAAGTAATGATTTATAAAGTTAGATTACAATTGCACAGGTTGAACATGTTAAGAGCATAAGTTAACTGCCACAAAGTAAATCACAAGCATGTTAATTAATTCTTGAAAAAGAATTGTCATTGCAAGTTTTAAAGAAAACTTATTAAACAGCTTCTAGTACAAATTTTATTCAGTATATGCTACCGATTCTATTATAAATGATCCTAAACGACCTAAATGTTTATACAAAGTTTATGCTTCTTGCTATATTTTCTAATTATGAGTTTCTAAACCACATACTTCGTTATATTTATGAACAACATACAATTTAAACGAGGTCTTATCTCGCTTATCTTGTTTTATTACTAATAAACATAAGTTTCACTTTAGATAGAAAATGGCTTAATTATAATTTAAACTGTTTCTTTTGAGAGCAAGTAAGTTTTAGCATTTTTAGTTGCAATTGAATTTCTAGCTTAATACTGTCTTCTTATAACATATTTATTTTTGTTTAATGCATCAGTTGTACATTTGAAGATATGATGTTAATTTTATTATTTGTATTTCAAATCTACATGATATGCAACAACCATTGTACGTTTCCGTTTATTATTATACCTAGAGCGTCTTGACATTTTCTTGTATTTTAATAAGACTTGAGACACAAAATGTTAAATTTGTAAGCACCACCTAGGCAATAACTCAAAAAATACTCTTTAGCAATTTATTGATATTTTCAAGTTTCAAGTATTCAAATGTAATGTTAATGACGTTAAACTTCACCAACTTCATTGGTGGTGTAGTAACAGTGTAGTAACAGTGTAATATCATCATTTACATTAAACAATGAAAGTTCTATACATGGATAATTCCAACATTGAGAATTCTAGTTTGTAAATTTACAGAACTGCAGTTTTATGCTAATCGTCTCATTAGCAAGAACTACAGATGAAAGCATTCCTCTTTGAATATCTCTTACAATGGATTTAGCATTGTGGATTTACAATAAATGGTTGAAAATTAAATTAAAATTCCAATTTTAAATTTAACTGTAAATTTACTATGATCTACAATCTTGAAATTCCATTTAAGAATTGCACATTTCTGTGCCTTCCTGCAATCAGCCATTGCATGCACATTTCTTAATATTTTAAGATATGCTAGGTTCAGTATTTTCTGGCCCCTGTAATGTTTGACTGACTATTCCAGCTTACTTCACTACCAATATCAAAAAAAAATTTTTTTAAACAAAGTATTAATCCAACTTTGTACCGTGGAGGTAACCAGCTGTAAATGCCATTAGTTCTATTTACTATTTTCCTACAGTTAAACTGATGGCACTCCATAAGGAAACATGAACCTGACAATTAGTTCTGGTAAGGATTTTGATATTCCAAGAATTCTGTCAAAAAAAAACTAAAATCAAAAATTCCTATTTTTAAGCTTATGTTAAAAACAAATCTCAATCTGTTTTTTGATTATTAGAGCTATAGAATGTGCTACTTTGCCCCAATTTAACTGACCTTGTATTTCTAATACTTTCCAAGGCTAATGTGTAAATACAAATTTGAATATCTGGTTTGATAATTTTGTGACTATCCTGTTATGTAGCCAATAGGCCAAATAAGTCCACAGCACAAACCAGTTCACAGTTGTCAATAGATTACAAACAGGATATTTCACAAATATATAGAAACCACTGGTCAAAATGCCATTTCTAACTTTTCTTATAAAAATCGACAAATTGAACTTTTTGTGCCTCAATTCCTATTCTAAGAGTTTATGATTAGTAGACCACTGTGAATTTTACAGGTTCATAACAAACAAATTTATCTATTCACAAAATGTCCGGCTGTTAAAATTGTAGGCTGAGCTTAACAACAGAACAATAATACTTATCTCTTAATACGATATGATTAATGATATATTAAGGTACAATTAAGCTGGGTACACGTTGATATGAATGGATGATATGCTTAGCGATGATCTGCAGGTGGTGGAGGTTGTGATACTCTTCCAGGAGTATCTTGGTTCAATTGGGAAGCGGTGACAGAACGAGTTTGTAAAGTAGCAGTAGGAGGTTCATCCAGTAACTGTCTTAAACGTTGCAGCTGGGCTTCCAGTTGCCTATTATGATCTTCCAGAATTTGCATCCTTGCTTCCAATCTTCCTTTATGCTGCCTTAATAACCTTGCCTCAGCCAATACGTCATGTTGTGCAGGAGGCGGATGTGGAACACTTCCTCTTTGCAACTGTTCATATTCCTGACGCAGAGCTGAATTCTCAGCTTCTAATTCACGTATCATGTCTTGTAGTTCTGCACGCTGTTCCTCATCAATTACTAACATAAGTTGTCCTGGACTTGCTGGAGCTCCTTCTAATGACTGACAGTAATCAGCAATTAAACGATGTTCATCTTCTGGAGAAGCAGCTCTTAATTCTACTTCTGCTAATCGATTAGCATATATTTCCAAACGCGAATGCATGTCACTATGTTGAGGAGACGCTACAGGGCTTTCCAATTCATCTCCCTCTAAAACGGAACGTACTGGGAGGTATCCCATTCGAGGATGTTTCAAGAAGTATCTTTTACTTTTAAACTTGTTTCGAAGGGCTCTTGTGAAATCACGAACATCTTCAACAGAGGTTGTAGCGGCACAATATTCATGCATTGGATGAGAAAGTTTATGACCTTTAGTTAATCGACCAGCAAAGAAGCATAACTGGCACATGTCAAAATTAAAGCATTTCAGACAACGGTAACGTAATCCAATAATGGGATATTGTTTACAAGAATTACATTTAGCCTGATGTTTAGCTGTTTCAGCAGCAGCTAATCGATGAAGAACAGGTAACCATACCAAAGATTGAGGTTCCTGTTTCAACCAGGCCAGAAAATGTGCTGCTTCCAAATCATCACGATCTCCTAAACAGCTACGAACACTAGGTTCGATATTGGAACCTCCAAAGGCGGCTACTTCACCTAATTGTCGGGGTACTTGTAGAATATCATGCAAAAGCAGTCCTAGTTTTCTTTGATCAGCTCGTTGTTGAGGATCCGCAATTAAGCGAAAAACGTATCGATATTTGTCTTCTAGATGACCTCTTGAAAGTATGGTTAATCCCACCTAGACAGAAAAGGGTGATTTGCTTAATTAGACTGACAATATTAAAACTTGATAACATTATAAAAAGAAAACATAATAAATATTCACTCATCTATAATTCCTTTTTTATGAAATGTATTGATTACTTGTAGTTTACAGTAAGTTTCTAAAAGCACAGAAGATAAAAAGAAAATGGGCAACACACTTAGGATGTGGCCTTGTATAGAGATTATTTATTACTATTTATTGGTAGGGTTGTAAATTATAACTTCTTCATTGCAGTATTCAAGCATGAAAATTAATTTAGACAGCGTTATTTTTATAATGCCTTTACATTTAGCCAATTCAAAAATGGAAATGTAAGCATAGCTAATTTAATAAAAAAAAACAGAAAATTTTTCCTTTTAATTCAATCTAAACATGAAATTATAAAGTGACCGGCAAAAAAAACCCGGCCACCCTGAATAATTTCGCAAAACCACTATGAAAATTATTAATTTCAATGCCATGGTGGTTGAATCATGTAATTCAAGCTCGAGGAGGACATAGACACTACTAATAATTATCAGGATGTCCATTATAAACAGCCACATTGTGTTGGGGGTAGTTAGGAGGCAAAGATACTAAAAGTCCCTGCCCTAGCCCTGCTGCTTCAGGGTGGAGGGGTGGAAAGGTTCCTTTTGTCGGTTTTTCGCTTATAACACGGAAATGGTGCATCATATAGTGAAAAGTATTTCTTACAAAATAAAAGATAATTAAATTTTCTACAAGAATGTTTATATCTATTTTCTTCCTGTGTTATAGTTTCCGAGATATTCGCCAGAGCAAATCGATAATCTTCAAAAAACTTTTTTTACCTCACATTTTTTGTCAAAGTTGCCCTTGATAAGAATAGGTAAAAAAGGACAAGTTTGATGAAAAATGTGAGGTAAAAAAAAGTTTTTCGAAAATTATAGATTTTCACTGGCGAATATCTTGGAAACTATAAAACATAGAAAAAAAATGAATATAGACAGTCTTGTAGGAAATTTAATTATTTTTTATTTTGTAGGGAATACTTTTCACTATACGACACACCATTTCCGTGTTATAAGCGAAAAACCGACAAAAGGAACCTTTCCACCCCCCCCACCCTGAAGCAGCAGGTCTAGGGCAGGGACTTTTAGTATATTTGCCTCCTGACTACCCCCAACACATTCCTCAAGAGAAAAATTCTCCCCCGTTCCATGTGCAGACAGACACACAGACTTCACAAATTCAGTAACGACTTCAAAGGAGTTTGTTGGTAATTAAAGAAAGCAGACTGCTGAATTTAAATAAATTTAATTTATTAGGTTTTTCAAAATATTTCTAATTAAATTTTTTGTAAATCTTAAATTACTAAAAATTATTTAAGGATTTCAGAATTTTCTTAAACTAAAAGTTCTAATTAAGAATAAATAATGTCAACAGCAGAATTTGAACTTGGCATTTTGTATACCAAAAAATACATTAGTGCAACTATGTAAAAGACTATGAGACTATCATGACTTGCAAATATTAATTTGAATTTCCTAGCTCTTAAATTACTTTAAACTTGCAGTTGTACTTTGAAATTAAAACTTTAGCAAAATACATGTTTTACAGAAAAGTTCTTATTTATTTATTAATAAGTAGACATTAAATTACCACGTAAAATTGCTGAGGCTTCTAAAAAGTGATTTAAATTTCCTAGTATTAAAATTATTTACACTATAAAAATAAAAATTATAAAACACAAAAATCAACAAATGTAAAAATGTAATTAAAAGAAAATTAAATTATGTTCTTGCATACAGCGAGAGTTTGCAACCTCACTAAATAATAAATTGTAGTCTCTACATAAGGACCATATCTGTTAGATGCGTGTTCTAGAAACCACTTAATCAGGTCAAATACTTTCCAAGTACAACTAAAGTGCAGTGTACAGTGTTGTACTCAGTACAGTAAAGAAACAAATACTCAAGGCATGGTATGTTACTAATGTTATCATACTTCTTTGCAAGGAGAAAAAAAACTTGATGGAATATCAATTTTGGGATGCTCCATTTCAAGTTTTATAAAGGAAGCAACTGTCTTTATGGCAACAGGAAATAAGTATGATTTGATTTGTATCTCAACCAGAAGCAGACCAACAAAATTCATTACTATTTAATTCATAATCCTTTAGCTAAATTTTTATACCGCTTGGGTGAACTACATCAAGGGTTTGTAACAAGCGATGGATGAATATTTACAATGACTGACAAAATCTACATTGCATTTCATTTTTCCTGTTGTTTGGTTAAAAAAAGCAATGACGATTGCTTGTGTTTCGTTTACATTTTACAAGTAATGCTTTAGTATTTCAAAGAAGGTTTATTTTAATACAATGGGCTCATTTCACAATTTTCAATTTTATGTCCATATAAAAGTTCATTATAAGTAGAGTCTAAATTATTATTTTCAATTGTTTTAAACCACGGAAACACAGAGAAATAAATCAATAAATTTTTGATGATATACGACGTCATTGACCATCGAAGCTGTAACCACTAAAATACCAGAACTATTGCTGGTATTTTAATCTGTTTGTAACCTAACCTAACAATCCTAACATAAACCTTCAAATTATTTTGTGTTGCTCGCTTATACACCGTGTTCGTTTTAACATTTGCTATAGGGAATTAGTATGGGAAATCTGAAATATGCCAAATAGTTCGTTCTCGAATAAAAGTCGGTGAAATTAATAGTTGCAATCGATAGATAAGATATTATAACGTACTGTCCAAAAATATTACTCTTAATATTGTACTAATATTGTAAAAATTGGTTTTTGTTGTATGCAGTATGAAAAAGCATCATCAGTTTTCATTTCTAATTTATTATTTCTTGTATGTTTTTCAAATACAAGAATAATAACAAATTATTTAAATTGTTATTAAATTAAAGATTAATGACAAATAAAATTTAAAAAAAAGTCTTGCTTGTAATGGGGTTTGATCTTACATTCGAAGAGCCCCACACTGGGGCAAGAGCGCTCTAAACATAATAACAATTGAAAAAACAAAATTATTCGAAAACTGACAATTTAAATATTTTTACAACCTTAAAGAGATAAGCTAACATAATCACCCACTAATCAGATTGTAATGTGCTTGTTTCCTTATTACACCGGTGTTAAAGTTAGCCCTTAATTTTCTTGTTTAGTGTTTATATTTAGCTTGACAAGAAACATAATTTAGCTGTTTTATGTTTTCACGATTTAAACATAAATTAATGTAGGAAGTTAACTTATTAGGCAAGCTGAAGCGCTCCTTTTTTAAATAAAGATTATTTAGTGTGTCCATTATTAAAAAAACATCTTCACTTCTGCCACTGTTTGCCACCCTTGAAGCTTAGAGTAAATAGGGCTTTTAGAGAAACAGCTATACACAACCCTGTGTCTAGTACTGACTTCCCTGATACGTAGATGTCTCTACTCGTTTCAGGGTTATCTTATACGCACACCCACAAGCCTAGAAACACACTCTAGAGTCGCATTCAAGACACAAACCACATCTGTAAACAGTCATCGCCAGACAAGAGACTACAAATGTACAAGAAAGATAGATATATGATTTAACTAATATAGCTTCTAATATACTCTAATATTTTGAGAGATTTTTCTGTTTACAAATATCATTTTTGAATTAGCAGAAGAGGTTTAAGAATAAGTAAACATTTATATTAAAATCTTGATAACGTAATATAAATTAATCATAATGACAAATCTTCAAAATCGTTTTGTCATAGCGAAAAATGAAGTACCTAGAAATTGATCCTTTTTCTTTAATTCGCTAACTACCATTGTTTGTAATTATAGCGTACATGAAAACACAAAATAATTTAAAATTAAAATTCCTAAATGTAGCAAACACAGAAATATACTTACAACTAACCTATTATAGTATTATAGTATACTCTTTGCTATAGCTAAAATAAACTAGATATTGAATTACTTATTCGCGAAAAAGCGATTTCTAAGAGTATGATATAAAAATATCTATTGAATGTAAGAGCAAGTAATTTTCATGTTTATTTTAAAAGAATACTTTTAAACTGTATACTCCTAAAAGAAATAAGTTTTTGGCAGACAAGTTCCTTTTGTCATGTTTTACTGTTACCCCTTTAGAATGACGGAATGCTTTTAGCCTTTTGTTGCATGGTGGAATCCAGATGTGATTTGTTGCAGGGTTAAGGAAAAATCTAGAGAAACTGAACAGAGATAATAAACAGGGCCGGCTGAAGAGTTGGGTTTAATTAATTCTTGGTATCTACATGTTCAAAATAAATAAAATTTCTAATTTTTTCTAAATATTTAAAATAAACGAGTTATGCTATGTCTGAAAATCGAACAATAGAAAAGTCAATAGTCTTTTAGGTATAACCTGCGAAAAACCCTACTTTTATTATAATAAGAAAAAAGGTCATGTGCTATATGATGCTCCTCATTTAATTAAAAGCGTTCGTAATACATTACTTAAACAAAGTAGATGTTAATACTGAAGATTTTACTTTAGAATGTTGTGGAATTAAAATCCAAAATAAACTATTACTGGTATATTATCATTATGGGCTGATATACAAATCCAAAATCCAGTATTTGCTCTTAACCAGCCATTTGAATCAGGATCCCATAGGGAATTTGTTTTCAAAAATCCGCCTTTGCCGAGGGTTTGACCCAAATTCATCAGTGCAACATTTTAAATTGGTATTGCAAAATCTTAGGCCATCATCATTGCAGAAATCTGTTTCAAAATTGAACTGCGCAAATGATGACGATAATTTTGTTTTTGAAAATGAGAATTTTTCAAATCAAACTGGCGGTGATAAATATGATGAATTAAGTGATAGTGTGGATGTCGGCAATGTTTCGTCAGTTTCTTCAGCTGGTATCGATATTCCCAGTCAAATAGACGTAGATGTTAATACTGAAGATTTTACTTTAGAATGTTGTGGAATTAAATAGTTTGCTGGTTATGCTTCAAGGCGCACTTTGTACAAGTTTAAATGTCACGCGTGCCAGGATATTTTAATTAAAGATATTTTAGACGATATACAATTAAATGAATTGTTAATAGTTAATAGAGACTACGGTTCCAATTAGTCCAGTCAATGAGCTGGGAGAATAAAAAAAACACTCAGCACGAATTTGAAAACTCTTCTTTTCAATGAGTTCTATATGACCCCAAGGTCATCGCAAAACCAACCCTTTTAACCACCCCCTTTCTGGAGATTTTTTCTTATTTGTGAAAATATGTGAATTTTAGATCAGAAATAGCTTCTAGGAGGTTGTTTGGATCGCTGATCAGAATCCGGCATTAGTTTTGCGGAAAATTGAGCCCAGCCATGGAAAAACGAAAAGTTCGATCTAATTTCTGGAAAAATTTTTCTTGTTTGTGAAAATTTTGAATTTTAACTCGAAGTTGGGTCCTAGGGGGTTTTTTTGGTCGCCGATCACGAATCCAATAGTAGTTTTTCCGGAAAAACCATCCTGGCCGTGGAAAATCGGAAAATTTTGCCCAATTTCGAAAAAAAGTTTGGAATTTCAGCTCAAAAATGGGTTCTAGATAGTTTTTTGGGTCGCTGATCACGAATCCGGCATTAGTTTTCCGGAAAAGTAAAAATTCCTTACCTTGGAATAAGCAACGGCTTGCATTTGAAAAGAAAACTAGAAATTAAGTGCTGTGTTTTGCTAAAACACTGCTAAAAATGCAACAATTTGTCTGCGTGTTGATGTAAAAGTTTTCAATAAGTTGGCTAATAAAATAAGATTATAAAAAACAGAGAACGCGCTTTATTGATCAAGATCTTTTATATCATGTCTTAATAATTTACTCTTACGAAAAATATAGACTGGTATAATAATAAATCATGAAATTGTTTTGTTGAATAATTTTAAAGCTGAAATACGATAACATCGCAATTTCGGAAGGATTGTCAGGTCTTCCTAAAAGAGGATATTCTAGTTAGTGGGAATACTACCAGTTTTAAAATAAAATACTTTAAAAGAGATATAATACAACGACCAACAACAAGTACCTAGATCTTTCTAAGAAAGACTTTCCTTAAGATCATAAATCATAATACAGGTTCTGCTTTCTCTACCTACACAGTTTTAGTTTGGGCGTAATCCGCTTCGTGTACTTACGTTAGTTCTAACAACTACCGTAGAACTAATCACGGCGGTACCCATCATGCACATGTAAAAGTGTGTAAAAACACCCTCTCATATTCGCACTTGCCCCTGACCCACAACTCAAAGTCTAGTTGCCAAAGTCTATTAGGTCGCACCTCTAAAACCCTATTTACTCTAAGCTTGAAGTTATAGGCTTTGGATTAAGACATTAAATTAAAGGAAATAATTTTAGTTTTTTTGTGGTCTCAGAAAATACCTTAGATACTGAAAAAAATAGTTTTTATCTAACTAGAAATGACTTAGTTAAGCTGATGAGGCAAACAGGTCTAAAGAATATTGAAAAACAGTTGAGTTTTCTTAAGGAACACCTTCAGAATTTGTGTAAATGTCCTGAATCTGAAAAAAGTCGTTAATCAAATTATTAGCAATTTTACATCTCAATTCGAACAAAAATGGAACGAATCAAACAGAACATACCAGAAATTTGTTAATAGGAATGAAAGCTGGCTTAAAGCAGCAATCAAGTTCCCATTATACAATGAACTCTTGGAAAAGAAAAGAGGTCGTGAAAGATTATTATTTGAAGAAGCTTCTGATTGTAGCAAACGTATGAGAACTCTACAACTACGACAAAACTATTTGGCTGACGAGCTTTCCTTCGCTGTGCAAATGAGCTTACGATCAGATGGTCGAGTTGAGGCTTCAAAGTTAGTTAAAGAGATCACTACAGCAAGTCCTAAAAGAGCAGAACGGTACAGAAAAGCTTTTTCAGATATGAAAAACCAAAAGACTATCACAATGACAGGAGAAGCTCTTTCAATGAACTTCCACAACAGAAAAATCATATATTGACAATCAGATCAACATATTACAATCTACTGTGATTAATTTAGGAAATGTTGTTGTTATTGTAAGTCACCAATTAATTTTTTCAATGATTGACAGAAAGATTTGTAATGCGTTAACAGACACAAAAGCCACACAAAAATGTTATTTGTATGGCGCAACTTCAAAACAGTTTAATGAAATAGATAAAGTGTTAAAACTGAAAATTCAGTCTTCCTATTTGCAATTTGGACTGACAATACTTCATGGTTGGATTAGGTGCTTTGAGTGCCTTTTGCGTATATGCTATGAACTTCCGATTAAGTCATGGCAGGCACGCGGTGACGAAGCAAAGACAATAGTTTCTAAAAACAAAAGCAGAATTCAGAAAGAGTTTCGCAACAAAATGGGTTTATTAGTAGACATGCCTAAATCAGGCTTTGGAAGCAGTAACGACGAAAACACCGCAAGAAGATTTTTTGAATATATATATCGACGTCTATAACAGGAATAGATCGTGATTTAATAAAAAAAAAATATCATATTATACTGATTACTTTTTCAAGCGGATTTCGTATTGATCCGGTAAAATTTGAAACATTCTGCATAGATACTGCGATTATACGTCAAAAAATACTCGTGGTACTGCATGCCGCCTACAGTACACAAGCTGCTTATTCATTGACCAAAAGTTGTCGAGACATCTTTGTTACCAATTGGGCAGTTATCGGAGGAAGCGCAAGAGGCCCGTAACAAGGACCTGAAAAGATTTAGAGAAGACTTTTCAAGAAAGTGTGATCGGGTCAAGACAAATGAAGATATTTTTTGTCGTCTTCTTATTTCATCTGACCTGATTATCACTGGTTTCAGGCCACTTCCCAAAAGAAAATCAAAACATTTTCTGAAGGAAGTTTTAGCTATGCTGTTACCTGCACAACAAGAATCAGGCAGTCCTGATAGTAGTGAAGCTTCTTCAGACTCGGAAGATGGAATCTAATTACATATATATAGAGATATAAGTAATTTATAACAAATTTATTTTATTAATTTAATTTATTATATTAACTGTGTTATTTTTGTATTTTTTATATTTTTGCTTGGTTAAATTTGGTTCTATATGAATTTATTTATGTTTTATTTTAGCATTATCTTAGAAATTCATCACCTCACTACCACTCAATTTACTTAGAATATTTGATATCATGTTTAAAGGGCACTTGCCCCAGTGTGAGCCCGTACGGTTTAGCAAGCAGTTTTCGGTTTTTAAATTAATGTTTTTGCAAGTAATTAATGAATTTATAATTTCTGAAGAATTGGGATTGTTATTAAGGGTAATATTTTTGGACAGTACGTTAGAATATCTTATCTATCGATTGCAACTATTAATGTCACCGACTTTTATTCGAGAACAAACTATTTGGCATATTTCAGATTTCCCATACTAATTTCCTATAGCAAATGTTAAAACGAACACGGTGCATAAGTTTGAGTTGTGTTTTTTCATTTTTTTTTGTCATTATTCTAATAATAACAATAATAATTATTAATAAATAAGAAATACAAGTAGAATTTGTTAAAAACGAATTTGTATATAATTTCCTACAAATTGTTTTGTAGGAAGAACTAACAACATAGCAATAATCTGATTTTTTTATTTAATGCTATTTAAAAACGAAAACAAAATCTGCTTTTATAAAAATAGAAAAGTAGCCCTTATTTAATGTAGAATATGCAACTTATAACAAAATTCATATATCTGACACGTGAAACAAGCCCATTGTGATTCAAATTTGTACTTCTGTAATGATCGACAAAATATGAATTAGTGAAATTTGAAATCTTAGCATAAAACTAACTTTTTAGATACTTTGGTATTAAACACTTACACTTTCAAGTCTAACCTACCTTAAAACTGAGAACACGAATTTGTCCTGTGCGCTGACTGTCATAGACATTAAGTAACCAATTAAGGGCTAAATCGACACATAATGGTAAATCAACTAATGTTGGATGTTGTGCTAAAGCTCCACCATAAATTGCTCTGAGCACAAGTACCATATCTGCAACATCTAATAATTTATCATTTTGTCCTCGTAGACCGTGAATATCAAATGCTTCAGATACAGAAGAGAGATTGACAAGATCTAAGCAGAGTTTTTTTTGTATGGCACGTAATTTTAGTGCAGTTCTATATGCAGAAAAACGCACTTCGTTCAGTTGCAACAGACAAACAGCTAATTCTAACATTTGAGGATGATCCCAGTGTGTTGTTTCCAGACTGTGGTTTATATAATAGGGCACTTTGTTAGGAGTTGTTGCACGCTCCCAAGGAGGTTGAACACTTGATGGACCAGGAGATAACTCGCCTAAAGACAAAATAGAAAATAATCACAATTATATAAATTCTTTAATTATTATAACATACCTTGACTACTACTTTGCAACTGTTCTCGTCTTTCTCTTATGGCCACTTGTAATGCACGACATCTAGCAGTGCAGTCTTCCAATTGAGCTGCTTGTGCTGTTGGTAACACTGAACCTAATATTGCCGCTTGTAGGCGTGCTTCTTCTAGTGCTCGTTGTAGAGGAGGTAATTTTTGTTCTAATGTGCGCAAGTTTGAAAGAAGTTCTCTAGCTTCAGCAGCACTTCTTGGAGAACTCCAGGTTAATGTCATTCGCTCTAAACTTGCAACAGCTGCTGCTGATTCCTTAAGATTCGATTCTAATTGCCGTAATTTCTACCATAAAATAAAAATTATTGAAGTTTTTTAAAATTAAAATAATAGACTAGCATTATTGTTCAGGAGTTTTTTTTTAAATTGTGATGGATGTTCAAAACTCTGATACCCTGGTTTAATTAATGACAAAAAGAGATAGTTTTACTGTCATTGTGAATTGCTTTTAATTAAACAAATGAACATTACTGATTCACTTGTTATTTGGTGCGTTCAATGGACTCATCCATTTTAGCTCTTAGCATTCCAGCAATTGCTGCTACTTATACTGAACGACATAACCTATTATGAAATGTCATTTTCTTTTATTTTCTGCTAGAATGGGCTATCGGCTACTCTCAGCATAAAAAAGTATACTAAGTTAACGTTTCAGCAAAACTCAGCTTGTTGAGAACTTAGCGTAAAATAGCAGTACATTCAATACAAATTCAAAATATCTATCAGTACTGTCAACATAATTTTAATTCTAAATGAAAAAATCATACTACTTAATTGAAATATTGTTACAACTTACTGCAACATTTTGTTCAAATCGAGTCGCCAACTGGTCAGATCTATCAATAAGAGCATTCCATTTATCTGATAGTTTAACAAGTTCTCTTCTTAGATTTCTGGCCAATTCTCCTGATGGCTCTCCTGACACATATTGTCTTGCATTTCGCAAGCTTGACTCTACCAATGGCCTTTTATCTTCTAATTGCTGTCTAAAAGCTCGATGATCATCCTGGCATGATGCCAAACCTAATTCTGTATCTTTCCGTATGACCCATTCTGTTAACTCTCTTAAAGATAATAACAGTGTATTCCAATAATCTGCATTGTGCTCCAAACGGTTTCGTAAATCTAATGTGCGTGTTTTTAATGCCTAAAAATGCAAATATTTAATACTTGTACTACTTAAATAACATTATTAAAAACAGCACCTGCCATCTGCGCTCCATTTCATCTCCACGAAGCTGCAGCATTAGGGCATCTTCAGGTGCAAGTGATCCTAACAAAGCAAGACTGGAAGCACGCAAAGCAGCATGTGTGTTAGACTGGTGCTCAATGTCATTTTGTAATTCTTTAAGTTGTTGAGCCCCCCGTCGTGATTCAGCTTCTGTTTCTAATGTTTCCAAAACAGATTCGGCTTCGCTAAGCCAACCCAAAAATTTATCCATAGAGCGATCCAAATTTTGCAATGAACTTAAAGCCGAATGTAACAGTTTCCCTCGATTTATTACACATGCATCAAGACGTGTATAATGTTGGTTGATATATTCAACTACCTATAAAAACAGAATACATGATAATGTCCTTTTCAAAGTAGCAAATAAAAATAATCTTTACTTTCTTATAACGACTGGTATCTTCATTTTGTCGAGAAGCAATAATTCGTTGCACTAGTTGTTGAAAGGCCTCAATTTGCCCTTTAAATTGGTGCAGTTCAGCATGCAATCCTTTCTGTTCACGTAGCTGTGCCTCTAAGACATCTGCAGTGTGTCCGATAGGTACCATGCTTGCTAAACGGGTTTCCATTCGTTGAAGCCATGTCTCGAGTTCAATTCGTTTCTGTTCAAATGAATCTTCTTTTCGCTGCATTATTCCACCTCCCAACACTTTCTCTTTTCAATTCATAACTTACTTAAATCATTCTATGTACCTTTTCATACATTTTGGGTTTTGTATTCACACTCTGCGGTTTGTAAGATCATAAATATTGTTATCTCCCTTTGATTTGCCCAATAATGCCGCGGATCAATGTTTACAGTGTGTGAGGTCGATGACCGCGCACCTGCTTGGTACACCCATCAATATTCTTTGACGTGCTTAGATTAGCAATGATGGATATTAACAATTATTAAGTTTTATACAATTTCTTATTTAAGTCACGTTATGTATGGTTTTACACGGCTCCATTGTAACGTTATAAATCTGCATTCGCAGTTTTTAAATAGGTATCTGGAAGGAATAAAAATATACAAAATCGCCCTGTTGCCGATATACTTTGTTTATAGTACAATCCGGCTACAGCGCATCGATCAGCTGGCACATCAACAAAAAATGCTGTGAAAGGTAGGAGGTTAAGTTAAGATTTGTTTGCAGCCATGACGTGTTGATGAATTCTTAAATTATAGAGAATCTCAGGTGTGTAACTTTATACTTTCACTCAGTTTCTTTGCAGCGGTTGTGTCATTTCTAACATTTAAAAATGAAGTTCTCACAAAAGTACAAATGACATTTTGAAATGAGGTTAGTTATGAACAATTCTTTTGATTTTAGGAAAAAATCTCGCAAAATAATGGATAATTCCTATGTACATATTAGCACAAATAGTTTTAAGGAAAATGATGCTCTTATTAGTAGAAAAGATAGTGAATCAGTAACAACTTTAGTCGCTGATACAAAAACAGGGCTACTCAATGTTAGGGCCCTGGTATTTCTATTGTTGTGGTATATATTTAGTGGATGTACATTGTTTTTAAATAAGTATATTTTAACCTATCTTAATGGAAATCCAACAGTATTAGGTAAATTAATGTTTTTGTCTAGTAAACATGATTAAATCCACATAACCAATCTTTAAAGGTGCATGTCAAATGTTGATGACGGCTACATGTGGGTTTATACAAATGTATTTTCCGTGTGGAATGTATAAGCCGTCACAAAGATTAAATCGACCACCTGGTTTTTATAGGCACATGATTTTAGTCGGATGTACTAGGTAAGAAATGTTGGATTTTGAGTTAATTTTTGTAAATTAACAAATGGCTTTTGTAGATTTCTCACTGTTGTTCTAGGATTAGTAGCATTAAATTATGTAGCAGTTAGTTTTACAGAAACAATAAAAAGTTCTGCTCCACTTTTTACAGTGATAATCTCTAGATGTCTATTAGGTAGTATTTAGCAAGAATTAAGATGGCAGTCTGATTGTTAATTTTTAGGAGAACAAACTGGTTTGTTTGTAAGTTTAAGTCTTGTACCTGTAATGTCTGGATTAGCCTTGTGTTCGGCTAATGAGATTAGTTTTGAGTTGCGCGGATTTATTGCAGCTATGGCTACTAACCTGACAGAATGCCTTCAAAATGTTTATTCCAAAATGTTAATATCTGGAGATAAATTTAAGTACACGTAAGTAGAGAAAAACTCTAAAGTAATTCTGATTAATATCTTGTTCTTGCAGTCCTGCAGAATTACAATTTTATACTAGTATTGCCAGTATTGTAGTTCAAATACCAGCTTCTATAATGCTGGTAGATGTAGTTCATGCAGAAAAACCAGAAATTAAATTAATCTTGTGTTTTATTCTTAATGGAATATTCTTTCACTTCCAAAGCATTACTGCTTATGTATTAATGGACTACATTAGTCCTGTAGCTCACAGGTAAAGTTATAATTTACAACTGAGTATGTTGATTTTATATTACACCTTTCTTTTATTTTAGTGTTGCTAATACTGCAAAGAGAGCATTTCTCATATGGTTATCGGTATTAATGTTTGGTAATTCAGTTACATTATTGAGTGGTGTAGGGACAGCTATTGTTATAATAGGCGTATTGTTATACATTAAAGCTCAAGAATATGATGATAAGATGCATTCTGCAAATCTAATGCAAAGAAAAGTAAGAGCCATATAGTGTTTTTATTAAATTGTAAACGATGCAATTATGTGATCTTCAAATATATTATTTTTGTGTTCAAGTGAAGTATATTGTGATACAAATTACCAGGTGTACATTTTAATTCTATAAGCTTTATTGTGAATCAGTAATCTATTGCTTTTAATTTTAGATGAATTCCATATTTATTATTGAACTATACTTCTGTAAGAATTATAATTTAAAAAAAGTTATATTTTTAAATAAACTGAATTTGCTTTAGACAATCCCACATATGTTTAGATTATGACTTGCAAAATTTATACAGGGTATTGTTAAATATTCTTTAAGTTAATTATTGTTTTTCATTTAATTATAAGTTGAGTGTAAAATGTGAATCCGTAAAAATGACCAAGAAACCGCAGTCAGTAATTTTTAATAAAAGAGTGCATTCCACTAAGAAATATTTAACATATCAGATATCTATTCAGTTTTAATTTCTATTTTATTATGCTGATTTCTAACAATGCTATTTTCTTTTGTATTATTTTTATGGTATTATAATTAATTGTACATACCTTTTGTTGTCAGTGATTTTGTAGTAATATTTATTTTCTTATTTATTTTTCATTGTTCGTACAAACATTGTGTTATTAAATATCGAAGAATAAATGTCTCTATGGTTTTTAATCTTAGTTTTATTTCAATTAAAAGTATAAACATAATTTGTATGAATTTCATTTTTCTTTTAACAACCGCTAATTATATACAATAAAAAATGCATTACACAAAACTATACAATAAATTATATTTGACCAAAATTTGTAATAACTAAGAGGAATTAACAAAAATATTGGCACGTGTCAGGCCTGCTCGTATAATAGTTTAACTAACTTATTGACTTATTCTTTATGAATACTTACAATCTATACTTATACTGTAACCCTACACTGTTTCGATGCTGGTAAGAATAATTTACATTATTGTTACACTGAATAGAAATCTTGTAACAGAATAAAAGTTTGAGCAGAAATATATATTTAATAATGCTCAAAATAAAAATAAAATTGGTCATACATATATATAAAAAAAAACAAAATAATTTATATTTTTATTAAATTAAATGTTACAATCACAAGAAAAAGAAAAACTTGTCGTCAGAATTACTCAGTAATATGAAAATAGAGAAAATTTATGTCTCTGTTTAATGCAGATCGAGTCACTTAACAATTATTTGTGTATATGCGAAAGCTTCGAATTTAGTTTTAAATATAAGTTTTCAATAAATACAAGATCTTTTCACAGTTATTATTAAAGAAAAATAAATTAAGAGGAAATCATCTTTCCCTCGTAATAATTTCACCAATGATTCTTACGACATCAACTTTTTCAAATAATAGGCATGTTTATGTAACTACAAAGGTCAAAGTTGAAACTTCAACCATAATCTTTATTACCTAATTATTGTGTTAACATTCGTATTCATAACTATGAAAAATTTTGTTGATGGAACATAATATGTAAATTTTAAAATGGAATTACTTTCAATATTTATTTATGACTGCCTGGTTGCCTTACAGCTAACCTTCTTCGTCCAGCCAATAATTTATTTAAACCTCTTGGTTCTTCTGTAGTTGTACTAGAGCTTGGAGCAGATGCTTCAGTTTCTTCATTCTCATCTGCAGCTGCTTCAGTTGGTTCAGGTTCTTGTGCTGCTTCAGTTGTTGATGGTTCAGCAGTGGCACCAGGTCTGCGTCTACCCAAAAGAGGATTTACTCTTCTTACTTGAACTGAGGCGCTGGCGGCTGCTTTTGGACGTGCAGCTGGCGCTGGTGCTGCCGCTGCTGGTGGTGGTGCTGCTGCTGCTGCTCCTCCTCCTCCTGCTCCAGCTCCACCTGGTGCTGGTCTTTGACGATTACGTAATCTATTTAACGGGTTTTTATCTTCTACTGCTGGTGCTGGAGATGTTGAATCCTATACATTCGACAATATTAAGTAAAGAATATTTTACAACTAAAGTTATTACACTTACTTCTTTAGGTTCTTCAGATGATCCTACTTCTTCCGATGCAGAGTCTTCTGCAGGACCATCAGGTGCAGCTGTGGTAGTGGTGGCTGCTGCACCTGGACGTCCTCTTAAGTTTATTCTTGGCCCTGGCCGGAGAGGTCTCACATTGCTACCACCTGCTGCTGGTCGTAATTTTGGTTTTGCTGTTGTACTGCTAGCTGCTTCAGAATGCCCTTCTTCTGAGGGACTATCGCCTTCGGTAGGAGCAGCTGTCGTACTACGTCCGCGTCCTCTTACGTTAAAGCCAGGACGGGGACGACTTAAAGCAGGTTTTGATGTGGAACTACTTCCTTCATCAGCAGCATGCTCTACCGATGATTCAGTTGTAGATGGTCTCGTACGAGTTCCACCAAATCGTGATTTAGGTGTTGGCTGCAAAAAACGCATAAAAGCAAACTTGAAGAACATATTAGTGTTTGAATTGCAGTTACTAACTTTCAGATTTTATTCTGAAAAGAAGACTTAAGAAAAAGCGTATTTTAGACAAGAACCAAACTTATCAATACTGATATTGAGGGAAAAGCGTAAATTTGGTAAAAAGATTCTATTGCCAAACATATTTTTGAAAAATGAAGCAATTTAGAGAATTTCAAAACGACGCGACGGTAGTATTTTTCTGTGAAAATTATATGAAATATACGGGGTGTTCCAGAAATAGTTACGAAAAATTCCTATATGAGCTTTCTTCTAAAAATGCGAACCTTCGAGGTACTGCAATATTATTGTTTTACAATAAGTTACAATTTCTTGGTTTTGAGATATCTACAGTTGTTTTACAGAATGTGTCAGCATGTCATACACATACTGTTTCGGAAAATTAGAAGGATAAGAAATCCTAAACTGAAAACTCGACTACTCTATAACGGCCCATCCCACGAAAAGCATTTAGCAATTTAAAAAGTCTCCATAAGTAAACTACAAATAATTTGTATTTACCCTAGGTCTAGCTGCCGGTTTTGCTTCTTCTTTTGTGGCTTCTGGTTCATGTGCAGGCTCTGCAGTAGTACGAGCGCCGGGTCTTGGTCTTCCAAAACTAGGTCTGCCAAAACGTCCTTTAGGTTTCGAATCCGATGAAGCTGCCTCGGTAGTACTGCTAGGTGCAGTTGTTGTACTTCCATGTTTTCTTCTGTTTGGCTTACCTCTGTGGAATCCACTACCACGACCAAATGCTGGAGCTTCAGTGGTAGTTGTTGTAGTTGGTGGAGGTGTTGTCGTAGTTGTAGTTGTAGTTGTCGTCGTTGTTGTACTGGGTGTTGTGTATTCAGTTGTGGAAATATCGGTAGTTTCAGCTTCTAATGTTGTTAATTCTGCTTCGTCGGTAGTGGCAGTGCTGTCATCTACATCCTAAAAATGGGTATAAAATACTTTCCTTATTTAAAAATGTTTGCAACACTTACTCCTTCTCCTGAGAGTTTTTGGGTGCCTTGTAGTATAGCATAAAGATCCAATGCTACTTTATCCATAGGAGACATCATAGTTGTTGTGGCGTCGAAACCAGCTGATACAGTAGCGTCTCCTTCTTCGCCAACATCTTCAGTACTTAATGATTGATCAACTTCCGCAGATTTTTCTTCTTTATCTTCACCTTCCTTCGAATAAAAATACATTAACTCCTAACAAAACATAGGAATGTATGTCTTACTTGTAAATCCATTCGTTCGTTAGGAGTTGCACCTAAGAATCTAACAGGACCAGATGGAAGGTCTGAGGGAAATGAAGGTCCACCGCTTGGCGGTTCAGCTCCTGCCGTGCCTGAATGTGTGTTAAAACTAGCACTGTCCACGAGATCTAATGAAGGTCTTCGGACATTAGCACGAGTTCTTCCTCGAGATCCCTTTTAGAAAATGTTCATAATAACATTAGAATTTACATAATAGAAGTAAAACAAATAAAGTATGAATGCTGTATTTATTGCTAAGTTGTTTGGTTTTTAGTGTTAGCGGCGGAAAAGAAATGTAGAAAATCAGTTGTAATGGTATGTAGCATGTATATGTATGTAAAGTATGTACAGTTATTAAATATGTAAGAAGTTTGTATGATGATGATGAAATCATGAAATTTAAGCATTAAGGCATTAACCTTCTCATTTCGTTATAGATAATTATTAAAACATAATAAAACCTGTGACTTAAATTATACACAGCAATATTCTTAACATGTAAGTCACTGTTTGATATAATTATTAGTCATCACATTTAAAGATTTAGCTGCTGCAGTAAATAAAGATTGACGTGAAATATAAAGAGTAATAAAGCATAGTTATAATTAATGTCTTTTTGTAAGCGAAGCAGCGACTTGGAAAAATATAGTACTGCATAATTTATTTATACCCAAGGGACGAGGAATCCATCTCGTCCCTGTTCACAATGTTACCGGACGCTACTCGGGAACGAATGACGAACTAAAAATTTAAGTTTACATGTAGAAAATCTGACCTGTAAAATCATCACTGGCATATAATTTAGTTTTCATCTTTATCGTGAATACTATTTTTATAGTCCTGTATAGTTTGTTGATAAAATTTTATGTGTAGCTAATTATCAATGAATGTTAAAAGATTTTTAAAATGAACAGAAGACAGATAGTAATGTTTACGTTAGTTATGTTCATATAAAGTAACACATCATAATTTACCTGGGTTTCTTCAGAAACGCTATCAGCTTCTGTCGAAGCAGTAGGAGCTGCAGTAGTACCTCTCCCTCTGCCTCGACTTCTTGTAGCTTTAGTTTCCTCTTCTGGAGCAGCCGTAGTAGCTATATTCCGGCTTCTTGGTGGAAATCTTGTACTCGCAGGTAAACGATCTTCTCCCACCGTATCTTCATCTTCTAACTGACGACCCCTCGAGCGTCCCCGACCGCTGGGTATTACCTCATTAGAGGCGGCTTCTTTGCTGTAATGAGTTTTTTCTTCACTATCTGAAGGTAATTCGTCACGGGGAGGTCCGTCATGGGAGTTCAATACTTTCTCTGTCGTTTCTTTGTCGTCGTCGTCATCGTCGTAGTAATAGTATACGTACTCGTATTCATACTCCTGGCCGTTTGGACCTTTTTTAATTTGTATCCTGGAACGCTGTTTTTCGCTACCGCTGGCTGCCAGTTTTGTATTTTCGATGTTCAAGGAACGAGGCGTAGGTGGTGCTCCAGACGTCAAGATGGGCCTTGGACTGGTTGGAAGAGGATCTGGAATCGCTTCTTTCTTCGTTCTCCTTCTGTTCGTTCTGCTTGTTGGTTTGGTGGGTACTTTTGGTGCAGCGGTCGAACTAGTTTTTAAATCTGCTTTGTATCTTTCTATTAATTTTTTGGGATCCAACTTAATGGATCCAACTGGAGCTGGAGCCGGTGCAGCGGTCGTTATTGATTTTCCTGATCTTGCGGGAAGGGCTTCGCGCTTTTGTTTAGTAGATTTCACGGGTTCTTCTGAATCTGATCCATCTTGATTAAGAACATAGGTAACGTAAGGTGGGAATTTATGGGCTGTTTCAAACGGTACTCCTTTAGAGACTACTTTTTCCTTTCGGGCAATCGCTCGTGCTCCGGAACCTGAAGTTTGTACGTAAACATATTCATCTTCTGGTTTTGGCTGCGTTGCTAACGGTACCGCTGCGTATGTGAATGTTATCAATATTGCTGATATTAAAAATCTGGAAATAATAAATTTGATTTTATTTGAATTCTAGAAGAAATCTCTTGAATATTAATTCATTATTGAATTATTTATGTTGTTGAAGTACATTGTAAGGTGGTTGTAATAACTCTCCGTTAGGAATCTGCCTACTTTGCAATATGAAAACAAAAGAATAATCGCCTACACTTAAAATTCCTGATTATACAGGTCATAAGCCTCAGTTTGAACAAGTATAAATAAAAACGAGTTTTTTACGGTAAGAGAGAGTTTGGCGCTTTTGCTGTTTACTTAAAGTAATAACTTGGTTGCTAACTAAATTTTAGCATTGCTAACCAATAAGTAAATCATCCGGAACGTGCATTCTTTCCGGTTTTAGTTGCTGAATAGTGATTTTTAAAGAAATTCCTTCCGGTTTGTATATTTGTTTGCTTGATTTAGAAGCAACAATTTGTTGGGATATTTTTATATAAAATGAAATGTCAATACAACTATTAAATAATGTTATGTAAATATCGCAATTAATAATTAAAAACTTGGAGGTGGAATGTTATGTATAAAATGTGATAATGTGCGCTTTCTAATAGTGAAATAAAATGTTTAGAGTTCCTATTTGTTGTCATCAGCAACAGATGTGCTATTTTTTGATTTGAACAGTCTAGAAGTTAGGTATTTTTGGGATATCATTAAAAGGTTAGAAGTCTAAATTGAAATTGAACGTTCAACTTTTTGGAACTGCTCTTTATTACAGATTTGTATTATTATTATTATTATTATTACCTATGTACTTATAGAATACACGTAACTGTACCTGTCTCCGATTTGTATTCCGCTATGAAAAAGGAATTTCAATGTTAGCCTGTCTGTTTTAATATACGTTTCCTTCAGTTACAACCTTAGACATTGTTTAATAAACATGGGAACACACCTAAATTGCTTTAAAAGTAAAAAAATTCTAAGAGGATTTAATTATTTAATTGATTGATAGTTGAATTGAATTACTGTTATTTAAAGTGGACCCACGCATATTAAGAAATTATCGCCAACAAAAAAATATTTAGATAGTAAAAATGATGAAAAAGGTATATAGTAATTAATAAAAGAGAAAACCATTTTGGTATTTAAAAAAGTAAAAAATATAACTAACTATAAGACCATGTCTTATCCTAATATACTAGATGCCAATAATACAGGTTGCAGTCTGATAATGATAATATAGAGAACCATAAGACTTTCTCTTTAATTATTTTTACCGTAGATTGTATAGATGTTGGTAAGTATACCCAAAAGAGATAATATACGAAATGTGTTCTATCTGTGGCATAACTTAATTGCCAATTTCCTTTTACTCTTTTAATGTATTTATAAACTAATGAAGATTTCTTTCTTGAGATCTAAAGATGATTTTATATGTAAATAGGTTGGAATAGTTCGTGTTAATCAATGGTAGCCAAAACTTGGAGCAGTGGTCTAATAAAAGAAAAGCACACCATATCAAAGAGTTGCTCCATTTGCGTTCTCGATACAATTCATCAGAATTCATCCTGCAGGTCACGTCGTTAAAAATATATATTGTTAAAAATAAATAAACTTTTAAAAATACTGATGAATATATTTATTAGTGTTTATGGGTGAAGATACTTAAGACTTGTTATTATAGATTAGGACATGATATTTGAGGATATTAAGATATGTACTTCTTTAAAACGACTTTAGAGTACATTTTCTTGATTTTAAAAGTAAAAAGTTGCAAAATAATATTTTTTCTTATTTGAGTTCAGTCCACCTTTACCCGTCACCTTTGCGCCGTCACTCGTATAAACCTCATAAACTTGATCATTAGATTTTGCTCTGGAAGTTGATACCTTACAACAGAGATTCTAAGTTTTAAACTGTGTTGTATATAACACATTTTTGAAATAATTTCAAAAATGTGTTATATACAACTTAAGAAGTGTTTAATTTGTTATTTTAGTTATTAGTTAGTAACTGGTTTGGAACATAGTTTAGATTAAAAGGTAGCCTTGCCTTTTCTAATCTTTGACAAGCTTTTCAAATTAAGCAGAATTTAACTTTATTAAATAAGCTCTATACGTGTTCTGATATTGCATAATCATCTTCAAGGGTAGATTAATTAAAAGAAAAAACAAATAAATGAGTGACGGTGAAGTTATGAGCTCAATCCGCTCATTCACCAGAATATTTTATGATTTTTTTGTATTAGTTATGCTTTATATAAATTGATTTATTTATCTTCATAGTAAGAAATCAATTTTTTTTCAAAGCGCCATCTAAAACACCTGGCTTATCTGTGAAATTTAAGTAGTCAAAAAAAGTAACAGTAGCAAGATAGAATTAGTATACGATGGGTTCCGGTGTTTTTAATTAAATTAGATCAGACTTGGATATACGAGCTACAGCGCTACATCGAAAACGAATCTATTCAAAACCATTCTACTGGCAAAGAGTATAAAAGTCTCTACTGGTCAAGAGATCTACCGATCGGAAAGATAATTAGACCTAACTGTAGCTAGTTGCTTTGTTTTTTTCTCTCCTTCTGTGTGTAGTTGATGGGTCATTGAGACAGCAGCTTGAAGATGATACAAGCAAATGATATCGTCATTTTTATAATGGAAAAGTTTAAAGATGTAAAGTGGTTTAAAAAGTTTGTATTCAAGGTTGGTACTGAAAAAAGCGACGTATGATTTTTCTTAATAAGTATTTGCTGCAACTTCATGTTTTTTCCTTCAAATTATGACATTTAGATTGCTACAACATAACCAATTATTTGTTTCTGTTTTCCATGGTTAGAGTTAAGTATATTCAAATCAGGGTTACGATGTCTAAATGAGCAGAAGTAGTCTTAGACATCATGATACATAAATGAGAAACAGAATATTTTCTTATCTAGATGCTAAGGAAACATATCTAAAGGTTGCCTTAAGTTCTTATTAAGACAGTACCATAATGAAAGAACTGCTTTTACGAGTCAAACCAGAAATACCATAGATGTCTTACCTTAAACACAACACCTTGTATGTTTTTGTACATTGGTGAATCTCGATGCCTATTTGATATTTTAAATTTTATTTATCCAAGTTGACTTACTATCGAGGGCAACACACTATGGCACCAATCTTATTGTTAACAACATTACCTCTTAGAAAATCTCAAACGGCAAGTATAGACATGTAATAGCTCAATTTAGCTTATTTAATTCTGCGAACAACTGTCATTTTTCAGCCAAATGTGCAGTCACTTCTCTCGGTAGTGATAGAAAACGAGGACATTATCTAGCCTTAGTGCCTAAAATTAAAGCTGCTGTATTTTGGGACTACCTGATACTGTTCCAAGTTGGGCAAAGTTGAATTTGGTTCCATAGGCGTGCGTATGAGGCTGATAAAATAGGGACTTTTGAGAGACATTGAAGCACTAATTGGGGTTTTTATTATCATATTGTTTCTGTGTACCAGTTAATATCCAAACAAATTTTCTCCATTTCTAATGGCAGAGCCAGAAGGGTTTTAAATCGAAACAGAAATAATTATATCAAAAGAAACAAAAGAGCTAGAAAGATTAAATGAGGTTAGAATACCCTAGGACATAACCTCAAGGAAACAGATTGTTGATTAAAAACAAAACTCGGTTGTTATGCGAGCACTGCTTTGTTTCAAATTGCAAAATATACGAAAACCGGTAAAATTGTTTAAATAACTAGATATTCAAGGTATTTATAGAATGAACCCTTCCTAGCAGCGTAATGTAGCTATAACCATACCGTTTGAGATTTTGGATGGGGTGGTTGTCAAAAAGGGAGGATTTATGTAACATTAATAAAATCTGTCATATAGTGTCTTTCTTGGTACTAAAGTTGACCTCTTTTGGAATTGTTCTCAATACTGATTAAACACAAAATTAATTGGGCCGTAAACAAACATATGTACCTTATATATACCATAACACTTCCTTCAATTAGTGTAAGGAAGTTTTTTTTTTGTTTAGAATGATATACAGTAAGAAGGCTTGTTGTATTGCTGGTCTAGCAATACAACAAATGTAGAGATATAATAGGTCTTATTATATCTCTACATTTTACAAATTAAGATCAAGAAAAGTTTAATGTATAGTAAATAATTATTATGTACTCGTCATTAGATTTCGAAAAATTTGACAACATCTGATATATTACATTAAAAACACAAGCTATTGCTGTTCGAAATCGGTAGGTGTTGGAATTTTTCGTTTTACGTGAAGTCGTAGGAAATTTATGCAGCACTAAAAACAAAATATAAGCTAACCGACGGACTTTAATTACCCTGTATATAATTATCATCTTATTAAGTATAAGCAAGCAATAAAATACTAATTTTGGGTAAATTAAATATAGGGTAAGACAAAAATAAAGTAAGCAAATTAATGACATAGAAATAAAATGATACTAGAACTGCAAACAATGGACAGTATAAGACAAAATGCTTAAGACTTGTAAGTTCTTATATGATAAATGAAAGTCAATGTGCAAACATTTATATAGTAAAAAAATATTAAGACAAATTTTGTAGGTTATTTAAAATTATTAGTATTGTACATAGGTTGAGAAACTTGTGATCATTTAAACTAAAAATTAGTTTCACTTAGATAGGTATTGATTGATATATTTCTGTATCTACCTGCTAGCTAGCGAAATTACTACCGGGGAAACGGGCATTGAAAAATTAGCGGCAAATGAATATTATTTAAAATCTCTTTTGAAATTCGTAGAGAGGTAGGTACAGTTTACGTGGATACACAATTGTGTAACATACATGAAAGTATTCTGTAGTAAGTTGTTAAAAAGGGCCCAGGACACAGTGGTATCAAGTCACATCTTAGCACAGTGGCCAACAAATAAGCATCTAAATGTAGACCCTTTTGAAATCTTCTGCCCCCATTTGAAAGTCAAAAGAAATTCTAACATTATTGTTCAATTAAGATAAAAACGATATCTCTGTTTTACGTCTTTAGTTTAACGAGATTTAGTTGTTTATTAAGAAACAAAAATAAAAAAAAAGTAAATACAACAATGAAACTTAATCTATATAGTAAATCTTATAATTTACTACATTTAAGTAATGCGTAACCTTTTCAAAATCAAAACGTGAATAGTAAAGGTCCCAACAGAGAACCTTCAGAAACCCCTTTAAATATCCTACGCTGCTAGAAAGTACTTTCTACTGAAACACAAGAAGAAGGTTCAAGTTCAAATTAATTAATTCCATCAAATGATTAGTATAATAAAAAATGATTAATGATATATGGAATAATTTTAGCTAATTCTATAAGCTTTCATGTAACTGTATTGGAAACTTTTAACCTCGAAAGGTTATATATCAAATGTCATCCTTCCTGGGATGCACATCTTTGGAATTGTGTAATCACTTTTAAATACCACTAGTTTCATATAAGTTTAAGCGATCACCAATTACTCTTAACAAAACAAAGGTCACTAAAGAATTTTTTTATTTTATTCTATTTTTATTTTTGTTGAATATTCTGCACTTTTTAACATTTATAATCTTTCTTTTTAATCAATTAAAAAAATTACATAAAATGCAAGACCGACTGTAAAATGTCAAGTATTTTGCAACTTATGCAGGCACATCTTCAATGTTGCAACTTTACTGCTGCTAATAAATCTCGACGATCTTTTCAACAAACACATTATACAGCGTGTTCGTCAAATTAACACGATCACTTTTTTATTACTAATTTCTCTAATGTAGAAATAAAAATAATCTTGCTTTTGGTTCAATTTTAAAGATAATTAATGATAGTGTAGTTCATTATAAATTAAGTCCGACATGGTTAAATTCATTTCCTTTCGTTGTTATCTACTTAGATTGCCATGCCATTGACATACAAATCATCATCATCTGGGTTGGGCAAAAGAGAGTGAAAGAAGGAGAAATTTGTTGATCAAGGTCAGATCACGACCTTCCCGAATAAAGAAAGTCAGCCCCGGGAGCAATCGGTATGCAACCCTCGATTCTGCTTTATTTTTATACAGGGTGTTTACTTTTAATTTATAATTTGCAGTAAAAGTATTATTTTTTAATTTTACACACTTGTCTTCCTATCTGGGTAAATAGGCCAACGGTATTAATGGGAAAAAATGTTATTAAAATTAAGTAGTATACGTTTGAAACACTTACATTTATGTATAAATATAGTGTTTCTCAATTACCATAAGTTTCTAGTTAAGTAAATGTTAATGTAACAATTATAAAAAATTAATAATAATAGGAAATGCTCTGGTTGTTTAGAAGGATGCACAGTCAAGGAAAACCTGGTAAAACGGAGGTTTAAAGGTTTGGCATTTACGCTTTTTCATATCGGAAAGTAAACGTTTTACAGGCCTCCTTATTTGTTTATTTTAAGGACACGCTAATGTATTAGAAATGGACGTCATTAATCAAGCACTGATTGAATTTTAACCTGAATTTAATAAATGTACACTTTATTGGAAATTCAAAATAAGAAATAAACTAGAACGTTCCAATACGCAAATTTTAGAGAAATTTTGCAAGAACATTTTTTTGCTAAGCAAAAGTTGTGAGTGAAATTATATTTCATTGATTTGAAATTAAAACTGCAGTAGGATTTGGGTTGTTATTTAAGTACCCATTAAGGTCTATAGGTTACGATTTTATGCTTAAATTCACGAATGTTTTCAGGTTAATCTGGTTTGTATTTTAGCTGTGATATTACTTAATCTTAAAGATATCTTGATTATTTTTATTTGTTTAATTTGAATGAGTTTCAAGAGAGATTATAATCAAGATTAGCTTTTAATTTCAAGCATTTTCTCATCGTTAATATTGTAGATTTAAACTGTGAGCTTGTAGTTATTAAAAAGGTTACTTGCGTGTGTTAGAATTGAGATTTCTTTCATTATAGAATTTTGCTAATTCTTTGAGACTATTAAGAATTCCCATTGAATTTTCTCATGTAATTATATATAAATATTTAACATTTTATTACATAATTATTTTAAATCTCCTAAAGATTCTTTTTTGTTTCATTACATTTTAAAGGGGTTAACGAAATATCATTAAAAATGATATTTTGCATTTGAAATAATAAATGTTATTATTAATAACTGGTATAATTAAAGAATCATTTTTTAATAAGTCAGAGTACATCAAGGTCGCTACTTAATTTCAGTGAAACATTCTTTGAATATTTTTTACAGTAGTGACACAAATATGCTCCTAGCAGAATATAAATATAAACTGTTAAAAATGTTCGTCGAAATGCAATAGGTCGTGCATGCGTTCGGATGAGCGGTTTTACCCAGAAAACCGTTACATGAGTATTTTTTGTCATATTAGAAAAAGAGAATTAAAAGGTAACAATGAAAAATGCTTGTATTAATCGATGTGAACTTTATAACTCTTCAAGGTTTTTACTTTTACCAGCCCGGGGCTTGGTCTACGACATCCTAAGACAAGTATCAAGAGGGAAAGTGCCAACGTGTAAACTCGGCTTGTTGGTAAAACCGCAATAGTTGTCACTTACGTGTGTAATTATATGCAAACTTCATATCTTAAGATAACTCAATGTAAATTTTTTTGAAAGTTGTGGGTGTAACTTTTTAAATATTTTTTTTCTTTTTCTTGAAAAAAGCGTATAATTGAGAAAAACAACTTCCTCTTAGAGTCCCTCATTACATTTTAAGATTGTTCGGCCATATTGTCAATAGAAACACGTTTCTATTGTTCATTGTTCTCGAATTTTTTACCATATTGTGTTGAACTACAAATCACGCACGTAGTACTGAAGAAGCGATCATGAGAAATCAATTCTGAGATTGAAAAGCAGGTAAAAATATCAATGAAGTTAAAGTTTAAATGTAAAGAGAATAAACAATTCTTATTATAGAAAGTATCAAGAAATCAATGTTTAGACATCAGTATTATTGCGGTGAAAAATTGGGTAAATTGTGCAAGTAACTGGTTCGTACTGCCGACAATAGTTTCACGGAAAACCAAAATCATTTCTCAACCGATACGACACAATTTTAAATTCTAATAAATAAATAAATAAATAAATAAAAATCAAAAACACTTGATTAGTTTACATTTTGATTTAGAAAATTAAATTCAACGACCTCAAATCGTATTACAAACTCTTGTTTTTTTTCCTACCGCTTGATCAATTAAAATCACGCCCAAAGTATTCTCTCATTTGACAAGCTAATGTGTGATAAAGCAATTGGTAATATGAATAATTTTTAATTTAACACGGAATGGATTACAAAAAACAATTTTAAATTTAAAATAGTAACACATTCTATTTTCAAGTTTCATCAGATTTTAAATTTATGTGTAACAGTCACATTCTTTTTTCTTGTACGTTACTCAATTAATTATGTTTGCGATTATGTGGGATTTTTAGAAGAGACGTTAATAGAAGATGCTAGTTATTAAAGTTATTGTTTTGATTAGAGTTAATTAGTTAATTTGACAAAATATTTTAATTATGCGTTCTCATCTTAGCAGATGATCTTATTATTATTCTTTGGAATAATATTCTTGTCTTATAAGTTATGCAGTAAGATAATTTCGAGGATTTGTTTTTGATCAAACTAATAGTAAATTACGTACTTCCTGGTAGTTTAAACCCTTAGATATTTTTTATATATTTAATGGCGTTAAAGTCACATTCCACATTTTCCAATCTTGGTTTTTTATATCTAAACAGAAATGAAATGCATTAATTGACAATGAATATTTTAATTTTTTATCTCAAATACGCATGCAACTGATTTACCAGTATATTTACACTAAAAAACAGATTATCATGATTAACCCTGAATAGTATAATATTTCAATGTCAGATTTTGCTAGTTCTTCCTAAATAAAGTCTTTTCCTGCTTTTCTAAATAATGTCAACAAGAGAATTAATGCTATATAGGAAACATAAGTGTACTAACCTCTAATAGGGTCTGAGTATTATTCCTTAGAAGGACACTTTATTTGAACATGATTGAATAACAATAGGTGCATGTATGGCCTTATTTATTTATAAATTCAATTAATAGAAGCTAATTACAAAAATAACCTTGCTTTTGATGTCATAATTAGGTAATAATTATTTGGCCCAAAAAAACTGTGACATTTAATTATTATATAGACAGCATTTTCGCTTTCATTCTAAAATGTTCAGTTTTCTTCTTTAAGAAAAACTAATTAGTGAAAAGAAGATATAGATCTAGCAAGAAACCATTGTCTCATGGTTTGGTATTGTCTACCGGAAAAAAGGCAATATTTTTTTCAGAAGTTTCTATAAGTGTACTGATGTTTAGCATGCTATAATAACATAGCAGGTCTAAGAGACATAGATAAAACTCAAATAATCTAATTTCTACAGTCAATACCACAGCAGTTTAACAGCTCATGATATTCTTTTATATCTTCTATGTATGTAGCACATAGCAATAATCAGATTTTTCTGTGTATTGTGTGTCATGACATTACTGATTCAAAGGTATCGATATATCAATATCAAATAAGTTTTGTCATACAAAATATACAGTTTTACATAATAGAAAAGGGAAAAAGATTTTCTTTCACAATCATCACCAACTATTAAGTTTCATTTTAAATATTTACATAGAAACATTTTAGCATTAACCCACATTTTTTGTTAAAATACTCGCCTAAAGGTTGTAAATATATTATAACAATACAAACAAAAAGCCTTTTAATTATATAATACTCAATTATTATACTATAACTCGTTTTTTCTGGTATTTAACAATATTTTTATTTAATTGAACATTTAACAAAGAATGTGAAATAAATAAAATTGTTTGGCTTAATTAGTTTGTATCAGCACTCTACAAATGCAGTTCTAGATGTAGAAAGTGTGATTTTGTTGATTGTATAATGTGGATTTGATATTTAGTGTTAACTCTCTCATTTTAGACAACTGTCTGACAACTACATAATTATGATAGATTTATTGCATTAGTAACTTAGTAATAGATAATGTGAACGTATACCAAAACACTTTAATAATAAACAATTCAGTACTAGAATAAGTCTAAATCCCTCTTTTTTCTGCATTTACAACCTTCATATTTTTTTATATTTCTATAAATAAATCAATAAAGATATTTAAATTAATAAAGTCAATTCGACTACTGAATTTATAATAACCACCAACTGAATCTATAAACAGAGGAAGAGAGAAAGAAATATAATCAGCATAGATAAAGGTAAATGTATAAAATTAATGCGAGTCCTACAGAATGTCAAGGAGTCTGATTCTGTATATTTGAATTTATTTTGTATCGCATGACAAATTTTTTATGCAAAAAATTTAATATAAATAAGGAAACTCCTTTTTGGCCAGCAATTTATCTAATTAAGTATGAGGAACTTACTGAATTTTAATTATTGTCGTCCTTTTAAAACAACGTTTAAATATGGCCAGATTAAAATCGCAGTAGAAATATTTTCAGTTGAATTATACAGGGTGGATCATTCTAATTTATCAACTTTGCTATTTTTCACCACTTTTAAAATAAGAAACTGACTCTACCTTATTTATCATAATTTATCAACAGCTGTAAATGTAGATTTGTTCTAAATTTTAGATTGATTACAACAATTACAGTAAATAACACCAGAAGAGGGGGAGGCACTCCTTCAGTATTACAAAGAGTCTTTAAATGATTAAACTCAAAATAGCACGTAATATTTATTTCTTTATTTTTCTAAATCTTCTTATCTTGCAAAATTAAAGTAGAGACGTTTTTTTTTATTTTACTAAAGAAAGTGAACAGCTATTATGATAAATAGGTTAAAATATAATAACACGTCGGCAACACATTGCATTTTATTGTCACACAGAAATACCAAATTAGGACAAAGAAATATACTTAAAGCAGCAATAAACCGAAAGTAATATTGTTACTACCCGGAAAAGTATTGCATTTATACTCAGGGACAAATTCACTTTTTTAAAATCGTTTTCAAACGTTATCTTTACTGTGATCAAAACGAGCTTCTAGTTTACGGCAACTAACTGCAACTTTTAACTCTTTCAATGTTATACATATCAGCAGAAGACGAAAAAACTATTCCATATTTGGCTCACAAACACACGTTTAACTTAAAAGCAAAAAATAAATTGTCGCACTTACAGTATTCTTGACGCCATATTTTCAGTCTTTGAAATTATGTCCTTATAATTATTATGCAACAATTAACAAATAATTAATCAAAACTGTGTTAGGGCGGCCTGGCACCGCACTGTTAAACACTGCAGGTCCCGGACTCCACTCACACACACATGACCACTGCACACCGAACACGAACTCCAGCAGGGGCAACTTTCGCTAACGCGGCCCCAAGTAACCGGCGGCTAACCGCGTTCATACCTTTTATAGCCGCTCCCTTCACCCTGCCTGCACGCCACTGACCCATATTATGTTCCATATTCATGGTTTCCTATGGGATAATTTTGATTCTGCTACTGTAAAATCCTGAAATCTGATCTGAAAGCTAAAGATTTCGATGAGCAGTCAAGAAAGTAACCCGCTGCTACGGGCGCTAGTGGTGTGGGGGGGAAAAGCTGTAAACTGTAAGTAATATTCTCTCGTTGCAGAGAAAAACAATTCTATAATTTATTTATTTGTTTTTGTTCTTCTGATTCTTTAGAGATAAATATGATTAAAATCAAGGCTGTTTATTACACTTTAAGAATTGAATTCGAAATTAACGGGGTAGACTTGACGGTTGATCAAGTTTAATTCTGGATTCAACAGCCAAAAAAAAACTGATTTATGTGATCTATAGGAAATTTCTTGAAAAACATGTTGGAAGATTATTATGTGGGCTTGGCCATTGCAAAAGTGAAGAGTATATGATCCTATAAAAAAAACACTCGCCCCAGAAGAACACCTTGAAAGTTTAATGGCTTTGGTTTTTAATTTAGCTTTAGTGACAAACCACGACAAATATTTTAAGCTTTGGAGCCAAATTATTGTTTAATATTGTATGTAAGTAGATAATGTAGTATTTCTGGGTATTTTTCGATTCGTGTGATTTATCCCATAGACATTCTTAAAGATGTGTTTTACGTGATTAACATTATTAAATGCATTTATTAACACGTACAGTTAATGAATCATTCTGAGTTTATTGACTTTTTTGTTTGTAGGTATGTCTGTATTTAAATATTTTATTTTTTATAGCGTGCATAGTCAAACGGTAAAAGTTTAATCAACTAGTAATGTATAAATACAAAATAGTTATAAAACTTGCAACTAACGTAACAACTGAACAATATTGGAGAAGTCTATGTAATCGCGACCAATAAGGAAATTTATCTAGAACTAGGTAACAATTGTTAAAATTGTAACGCGGCCTTATTAAGAACTAGATTACACTGTAATGACGATATACGTTATACAGTGGTATTAAAAGAAAAGAAATCTAGTCTTGTTTGCTTGAATGCGTTTGTTAAATCAGCAGAAAGATAAACGAGATAAAATTCATTAGTTGGTAATAATGTTATTCCAAACTGTTGTAAACCATTAAACGAAAGTGTTTTTATTACCACAAGCAAGAGAACAAATCTGACTTAGGCATAAATAAAAATCTTTTTCCTACATAAAATGCCAAAATTATTTAAAACAAATCCACGTTGGGTTCGTTGGCAGGAAAATATTTGTCATTATTAAAAATAGATAAACATTTTAAAGTTATTAATAAAATCAAATTCTATTTTGCTACTAGGTATAATGAAAGAATAGAACAAAAGATAAAGTCCAAACATTAAATATTTGATTTTTTGTTATTGATACTATACAGTGATATAAAATTAGGTATTTTTCTAGCAACTAATGGCATTTCAAACATGTTTCTGTAATGTGAATATTATTCAGACAAAGCTTCTTTTAATCTAATTTATTTACTATTTTGTTGGAAAAAACAAAGAAAATATTCCGTGTTATGTAAATTATGTGGTTTCTTAAAAAAAGGCTGTTGGATGTTGAGAAAATATGCATATCTTCGAATTAACATTTAATTTTAATGAGAAACAGTCGAGGTTACAAAGTTTATGAGTAAAATTGAGCAAATGCATATTTTCATTTTTTTATATAATAAGGTATGAGCAGTTAATTCTTAGTATTTGATTTCATTGTATATTGTCCAAATACCTAATTTTATTTTGCGTATATGGCATGTATAGTAGCTCCTCGGTATAAATGCATATATAAAGACTTAACAACACAGAAATCCGTATTTGAGACCATGCAAATCATTATAATACATTCTTTTTATACAATTTTCTACTGATTCTCATTCTAAGGCATATAATATGCATATATTAATGTAATATTGCATGTTTTTGCATATATAACTGAATTTATATGTCATATTTTAGGGCAGGTAAGTACTCTTTTTTTACACAGCTCTAATAGAGCTGGGTATATGCATATATTTGCATGTTTTTGTCTAAGAGACATGTACAGCTAATTGTTAGTATGTGAGCATTCTAA